>JBBPKO010000368.1:11964-26523 GCA_038089295.1 Xerocomus amazonicus
CTTTTTTTTTAAATCAGGGAAACCTCGACGAACGAGTCACCGATGCTATCATATGGGAGCTTATGTTGCAAGCGGGGCCAGTGGGTACGTCTAATCCAGTCTCCCCACTTAACATCCTGGTTCATTCTTGGTTAGTAAATGTTCATCTCCCAAAGGACCGTGTGTCCATGACGCATCAGGGGTACGGTTTCTGTGAGTTCTTGACAGAGGAAGATGCCGAGTATGCGTGCAAAATCATGAATCAGATAAAGCTATGGGGAAAGCCCATACGGGTCAACAAGGTATGTCGTGATTCGGTCTCCGTGATGGGGTGCTCATTCGACGACGCGCGTGTAGGCCTCTTCTGATAAAAAGCAACTCGACGTCGGCGCAAACCTTTTCATCGGAAATCTGGACGAAAACGTGGACGAACGGCTGCTATATGATACGTTCAGTGCGTTTGGAGTTATGGCTACAACAGCCAAGGTGTGTACCTTGTCACGCTCGGTGCGGGTACTTGACATACTTATCTCGTGCTCTCAGATTGCTCGGGACCCAAGCTCGGGAATATCAAAAGGCTATGGCTTCGTTTCGTATACAGATTTCGAGTCCTCTGATGCAGCCGTTGAATCAATGAATGGCCAATTCTTGATGAACAAGGCTATCACCGTGCAATACGCATTCAAAAAGGACGGCAAAGGTGAACGGCATGGTACATCTGCAGAACGTCTCCTTGCTGCCCAAGCACGAAAGAACAATGCGCTTCCTGTCAGTGCTCGGCCACCTCCCGCACCGATGGCATTTGGTGCACGACCTCCCATGCCTGGTTTCCAAGGACCGTACCAGGGCCAATTTGCAGGCGCGTTAGCGCAGCCTCCACCGCCCACTGGGTTTACACCTCAGCAAACAGTGGTACCTATGATGGGAGCACCAGTTGGTATGCCTATAGGTATGCCACCACCTCTGCCACCAGCAAATATGTCCATATTCCAGCCCGGCACGTTCCCTCCACCGCCACCGCCTGGATTTACACCCGGGATGATGCCACCTCCCGGAGGCATGGTTCCTCCACCTCCACCTGTACCACAGTACTAGTGCGCATGTTCTTAGTTTAGTTGTTGTGTAACCATGGTCAATTGATGGTCACACGTTGGTAATGCATCTTCTGATGCATCAGAACAGCCTTGTCGGCAATTGAGCCTGAACTGGACGGAGTCCAACTCTGACCACTCAAACCGCGTTGTCCTTCACAGTCATGAGTCTCCAACCGCTTGTGTCACTGTACCGATATGCACTGACCCCAGTCGCACCCTTCTCGTGGTTTGGCTTCCGGATTAGCTCCCTGGACTTGGTCGCCGCGTTCCGTCTCTGCTATGTGCTTCGCCACCTGAGAGAAAAACTGAAGAATGAGCACCTCAAACAACGTGCGACAGACAGCAAACGTCCAGTTCTCGAGGATCGTTCCTTTGTCAGAGACGCACTCACCGTGCTCACGATGGTGTATGGCGGTGAGGCCATCGCAGGTAAGTCCAAAAAAAAAAAAATCCGATCGATCCCATCGTACGCTCAACACGGAACCCTGTAGCGCCCTTTCTCGGTGTTCCCACCTCGTTCATGATCTCAGGCGTCGGCCCTCTGCTGTTCGTCACTGCGCAAGCCCTCGTGAACGCATTCCCCTTCCTGCCGCCCATGGCACCCAACTCGGAGCTGCCCCTCGCGTTCGTAGACGCCCACGTCCGCGCGATGCTGTTGTGCACGCTCGTCCCGCCGATCGTCCTCCGCAGCCCCTCGCCCGCGATATCCACCTCCCCCTGGGCCCTCCTCCTCTCTTCCTTCGTACGTATACACCCCTCATCACCCCGATCGCGAACTAACCCCCGCCCAAGCTCATCACCAACGGCGGGCCCATCGTTGTCGGCCTCGGGTCGTTCCTGCACCCGACGCCACTGGCGCTGACCACGCCCACCGAGTTACAGCCGTACGGCTGGACGACGACCGACGTCTGGAGCGCCCCGCTTATCACGGGGATCTACGCCACGCTGACGCACCCCCAGCCGTTTTGGGCCGAGCTGCACGGCGTGCTCGTGCATGCGCTGGGTGGGGATGGGCGTGTGGACCCGGTGGACCCCGAGACGGCGCGCTCGGCGTGTGCGTTGGTCCTCGCGGTCTTTTTTGCTTATCGGGCTGCGAACAAGTTTGGGTTGGTCGGTCAGCGAGGTTCGTTTTGCCGTCTTGGGGCGTAGTATGGGGCTGATGCTGTATGTGTGTGTGTTTTTTTTAGGTGCGGTGGAGAAGATCAAGACGAATTAGTGGTGCGGGTGAAGACCTAGGGTGGCTCTGCGTTCAACCCAGGCCCAGGTCTAGCCCCGTTATGATGACCAAGAGAACCGATCACACGGCGGATATGACCATAGATATTCTTGTTTATTTATTTTTCTTAGAAAAGTGACAAAGGCCCGGTCGATAAGAGAAAAGCATGATCAGTATAAAGCGCCAGTTAAACAAACACGTTAAAAGATCAAAGCATCATCGATACATCAAAGAATGAAGGCAGAAAATGAAAGAATGCATGAAAATACAGTTCAGAAAAAGCATGAGTGATACAGCAGATTATTATGAAAAAGGAGAACAAAAGAGTTGATGGAATGAAATGGGAACATGTACGTGGTGGCGGACAGATGTGAGCAAGCACAGAGAACGTCACGCACACTAGATGAGAGACAAAAGTTCTTCCCCGATAGACGACAAGCTCGCATTAGATGCAGTTTCCGAATCGGTGTCACTAGAATGTGGAGAGTCCGAGTCGTCGAACATGTTGATGGTGCTTTTTATCGCAGCGAGCATCTGAAACACAGCAATTTCGTCCGCCAACCCAAGGATGTTGTCGTCCCACTTGTAGTAGAGGAATCGGACGACCGGAATGGGAGGTCGGCCATCAAAGCGCAGAGGAATGTGACGGCACAGGGAGTGCCGAACCTCAGGGTCGATCGCGGACCAGGCGGTGCTATTCATAGTCAGAGTTTCTAAGAGTTGTAAGATATACGCACCCAGATATTCACACCGGGGCTGTCCTGAGGCGGGGGTAAGCTCGAGAAAAACGTTTACAGCAAACTTGGAGGCCACGATATGTTGAGGCCAGTACACCGCAGCGCCCTTGAAACATATGGACGTCTCGACGGTAGCGGAGCGATCGAGGGGCCTAAAGCTCGAACTGACGCCACGGCGGAACACAGTTGACCAAATCGTGTTTCTGATTGGCGGGACAAAAGCGAAACCATCGAGACGTCGGGCCAACGCGTGGGAACCGATGATGTCGGATGCACGAATGATAAGGACGGGAATTGGGCTCGGATAGACCAAGAACCATTCTGAGCGAATCGACTGCTCGACAGCTTCGATGACGCTGATCGGATAATAGAAAGGAAAGCAGCTAGGGGGCTCTCTCGTTGGGCAGGGGTAGGGACGCTTGTGGTAGTACCTGGATGTCTGTTGATCGTGTCCGTTCAGACCGGTTCTGGGGATATTTCCAGCGGTGAAGGAAAATAGCTTGAAGGGCTCGGTGCAGGTCGACGGGTTGATGGGCACGTGTTGAAATCCGTGTTGATCCAATTTGGCGCGTTGTATGATCATCAATGCTGGACTTGGACGTGCATATATCCCGAGACTGTAGACGAGGTGATCTGACACGTGCGATGGGCCGCCGTGCTGATAGTGTCGTCGTTGGGGCTGGTTGGTCGTAGTAACGGTGGTGGTTTTGTTGGCATAGCCGGAACAGGTGGCACATTCGGTGTCTTCGACGCAGTGTGGGGTCGGAGGGCAGGGCGTGCAATCGTCCATGGTGATGGTGAAAGGCAAAAGAAAACGAGGACGGGTAAAAGAAGGATGGGTGAGGGCTGGGACAAAAAGTTGGCTTGCTTTTATACATCTTGTGGGACCATTTTGTAACGCCGACCGGTGGACTAGTGGCTGTTGTGGCCATTAAAACCGGGGGATGCGAGACGGTTTATAACAGCGAAAACACTCGCGAGTGCGCTGGTTCAAGACTGTCCCCTCCAGAAAATTTGGTGTCCACAGTTTCTCATCTCGTAAGATATGAACAAACTTGGAATAATCGATTCATGATTGGCCAGGGAAGCAATTCTGCAACCTCCTGGATCCACCGAATTAGTCACAGGAGATCAGGTCACGTCGTCAGCCGCGCTGCGGGTCGCGCCACTCGCACACCTTTTAAAAAAAGTTTTTTTTTTTAAAATTTTTTACCAATACAACGACTACTAGAATAACAGACAATGTAAACTACCATTTAGCAGCACGAACCAGCCTTAGCGGGCGCAGATGAATCGATGGCAACGGGGATCGTGTCGCTAGTGGGTGCCTTGATCACGTCCGTTGGCTGCTCGAGCGACTTGTTGTACGTGACATGATAAATATCTGCCAATAGCGTCAATATGCTCCAAAGGACGGCACACCAGTCACACTCACCAGTGAGGGTGGACTGAAAAGCCGACTCCACGTTCGATGCGTCCAGCGCTGACGTCTCGATGAATGACAGCTCATTTTCACCTACAAACGGCGACAACACGTCAGACTACCCACACCATCAACGGAGAAGCAACTGACTGGCGAAGCTCTTTGCCTCTTCTGTAGGGACAGCCCTCAAGTGCTTGAGATCGCTCTTGTTACCAACGAGCATGATGACAATGTTCGAGTCAGCATGGTCCCGAAGCTCCTTCAACCACCGCGTCACACTAGCATACGTGGCATGCTTCGAGATATCGTACACCAACAGCGCACCGACCGCACCGCGGTAATATCTGCGACGACTATAAGCCTAAGCCGGTCAAGGATGTAGAACGAGCCACTGACGCAGAGGTGATCGCACGGTACCGTTCTTGTCCCGCCGTATCCCAAATCTGAGCCTTGACAGTCTTACCGTCGACATTGATGGTGCGTGTCGCAAACTCGACACCGATCGTCGATTTCGAGTCCAAGTTGAATTCGTTCCGGGTGAACCTCGAGAGTACTGTGGAGGTGGTGAACAATGGGACGCATTCGAGAGAACATGCATACGATTTCTGTCAAAACGGATGAGCATCAGTTGAGCATGCCTTTTCGTCTGAATGCGACGTACGATTTGCCAACTCCAGAATCACCAATCAAGACGACCTGGCGTATGTAGTTGTGTAGTTGTCTATCCGTAGACGGAACGAGAACATACCTTGAAGAGATAGTCATAGTTGCTTCCTTCAGTCATGGCGAGCGATTTATTACTGTGGTATACCAAAATGTCCAGTCAATCGCTCGTGGTCGGTGGTGGAAGGGGATTGGGTGGGGCGGAGCTCGAAAAAAAAAAACTAAATGCCGTTCGGCTTGCCAATGTGTGTTCAAAGGATGAAACGTGTCTGCCAGATCATCAAGGTAAAATTTGCTGATCATAGCCATCGAAAATGACTGCATCCCCGCTAGCTCAAGCCAGAACGTGCAGAAGAGTACAAGGCCGTTCATGCTGCCGTATGGCCCTCTGTCCTCGCCACCCTCGCCGCACACCACATCACTGACTATTCGATCCACTATTATCCACCGATCCAACTTCTCGTCGCAACATTCAAATACACCGGTGAGGACTATGATAGGGACATGGCTGAAATCGCAGCCGACGAAGAAACACAACGGTGGTGGAAGTTGACAGATGCGATGCAGGAGAGCTTTAATGACGGGGCCACCGGGAGTGGGGGTGACGTACCTTGGTGGACCGTAAGTACATGAGATCAGGGCTTGTCAAACACTGAATGGCGTCAATTGGTAGGATCTCGAGGAAGTGTTCCGCTTCGAGGGTGATTCTATTGCCTGAGCAACAGTAACAGTCGTCGGAATATCTTCAGCATCGACACTCTTCGGATCACGATGGATACACTCCATCACTCAACGTTCAACCTCTACCCCATCCACGGCCCGCACATAATCTGCCTCCACGATTGTATCAAATCCCGTCTCCTGCTGTGCCCTCTCCGGAATACTTTGTGCGTTGATTTCCAGATCGAGAAGCCCGCGTAAGACAAGCAATGCTCCCAACTTGGACGACACCTTGTTCCCCTCTTTGCATCTTGCGCTATGGATGCCTGAGGAAGAATAAAAGAATTCGAGGTCGGGACAATCAACACAAGAAAAGACCGACTAACAATATGCGCATCCTCCCTCGCATAGACAACGCTCCACAGCATCGTGAGCTTTGCGTACAATTTCGGAGACTATACGCATGATGTTTGAGGCTCGCTAACAAACAGATGACTATTAACCGAACCCACCGTGATCAAAAGCCTGCGCTGAAGCACCGCTCTTGCCTGACAAGTCGTAAAATATAAGTCTGCACCAAAAACCATCAACCTCGGTGGGATCGACACTACGCACGCGACCTGTCCTACCTCGCTGGTCGCTTCCGCTTTGACTCTGCGACTTTGTACTCTTTCTCTGCAGCCTTGCACTCTGTCCTCAGGTCTGCCGCCAGCGCAAACTGATTCATACACGCGTGGCATGCAGAGTGAATCGCTTCGGCGGGCCGTAGACCCTTGCACCGCATCAGGGCCAGGATAGGCTTCGGAACATCGAGCCAGAACCCTATCCCCTGCCGTTCCCAAGCAGGGGTATCGACGTCTACAACATCCAAAATACACTTGTTTCTACTTCGACGTGAGTACGACCGTGTGCTTTGGGAGGCAGTTCATACCTTATTTTGTAAAACCCTGGATAAACTCTAGGCTTGAGCCTGAGCCCATGCATACTATCGATCGACTCACCGTACACGACTGTGACCACATCCACACCTAGAAGTAGACTGAATCACACGAGCGAAATCCTTCTCCAGAGACTTACGTCCGAAATATGCGAAGCATGGAGAATCTGGGATTGCCCTGACGCGCCATGTTTGTTTCGCATCCACATCACTAAAGCGTTGTTTATAAGTAAGTCACCACTGGCGTTGGGGCGCATGACACACGTAAAGTCCCTGTGGGACGTGCGTGTGGGATCAGGCAACTACTGGGACAAGGACCAAAATGTGACGAACCTTGGGGATGTAATCCAGTTGACGTCGGCCCTGATGAGCTTCGCCATTTTCGAGTCGTGGCTCACTTCTTTTACCTGATGATAGTCAATCGGCCGCGTATATCATTCGACCCCATCGGCTCACGATAAACGTCAGTCCTTGGTGCATAAACTCGACAGCATACATGAGCCCTTTGCATTTTCGAGCGCGATGAAATGACCATACCACACCACCCTCATACACCTCGAACAATGCCCGCGAGAACTCGATCTCTTCCAGTATCTTGGGCACCTGCTTCGTGATATCTACCGCCGTGTATTTCTCCTCTTCAGCTCCTCGAATGGAAACGTGTCTCGCAGGATACGGCAAATACTTGGGGTGTGGATGATACCTAGCCACGCAGTATGCACCGATTAACCAGGATTTGGATCGCTTCCCCCGCACGGCATTCCCACTCACCAACCATCGTTGTCCTTGTTCAGTTTGGTATCACACAGCTCACCGAACAGCGGGCCAAAGTGGACATTGTCACTTTTACACAATGGCATCTCATGCGCTGCACACTGCAAATGCGCCTCGAGGATCATCCTATTATCGAGATCGACCATGAGATCGTTCACCGGTTTGTCAAATAGGTCATCTGGATGCTGAACATAGTGCTGGTCAATGGGAAGGTTGTCCGCAACGAGGACCGCAAGCGCGTCGCGCGTCCTGCGACCCGCTCGTCCGGCTTGTTGACGCTGGTCGGTTGGTAGTAAGATGACATTCTCTACTCCATGTGTGGACAAGAGGACGACGCACGAAGTTCGCTAGCCCGTACGGGAACCCGAGCATGATGACTGCATCTAGCGCACCAATATCAACCCCGAGTTCAAGTGCAGTGGTCGCAACTATCCCGAGAAGGTTTCCAGAAAAGGCTTCGTGCTCAATACGTCGTCTGTCCTAAAAAGGTCTGTGAGCATGGTTGGTTTCCAACAATAGGCCAGAGAACAACCTCTGGAGAGTAACCTAAGGAAAGGGAGAACGGACATGTCATACAGCAAGGGAAAAATGAAGCTCTACTGCGCACCTCCGCGATACGACATCACTTTGGCAAGAATGTCTAGCTGGCCTTCCGCACCGAGGTCTGCACGTAGCGTCTTCATCGCCTGACCCGTATCAGTATTTTTTTTTTTGGCAAAGGTACGACCATCACTCACCAACTCGCACACCTTGCGGATCTAAAATACATGAACTAATGACATAAAAAGGGAACCACAGCCGACATACCTTGCAAAAGAGAATCACACGAATCCCTCGCTTCATCAGAAACCGCATCAACCGAGTGGCCTCCGATATCGAACTGTGTCTCCCCAACTTTGGTGCTTCATCGTCCACGAACGGTGGGTCCCAGACAATATAGTCCTTGATTCCAGACGGTGCACCGTCTTTCGTAATCTCTTCCACTTCCTGCGAGCAGGAGTTCAGCCGAGGAGCGAGAGAGAGACTGACACGCACATCGATGCCAAATAGGCGTTTCATATGTTGTGCTGGTTTTCCGATCGTCGCACTGCAGGATACAAATACAATGTCCTGATCTTTCACACACAGATTTCCTCAGTCTGATCGAGCTCACAGAAAGAAGGACATACTACCAATTGCCGTACAGACCCTCCGGAACCGCCGGATGACTTGTGCGACATGGCTAAACGAGCATCAGCACCTGTTCACGAATCTAGTACCGAGACAAAGTACCTCCCAAACAAATCGGCGTAATAATGGAGCTCATCAACAGCCATGAGCTTGAGGTTCCCTAGGAACCTGCAAGATTTTCAATCAGATAGAACTGCAAGAGGCACCTAGCGAACCAACGGACGATCTCCAGAGCTCTTCGTGGGGTAATATCGACGCATGAATCGTGTCCTAAAGTCCACTAAGTCTTAAACACATGTCGTCTCATAAGATCGCATACAAAATTCGTGAATATGACAGAAGCGCTTTCCCGAATTTCTATCAATCATATCATTACCTCCATACACGAGCAAAAAGGATAGAAAATAACAAACCCGCTCGACGTTCCTGCTGCGTGTCCCCGTCGTAGGTGGCTACTTTTACGTGCTGAAGACCTGGACATGACCACAGTAATTGCTCCAATGCTGCCCTCTGGTCTTGTGCCAAAGCCTGAAGCATGCTAGGTTGATCAAGATTGCTCATATCCTATATTTCAGACCCGCCTTCGTAGGGTATATAAAGATAGCGGTTGCGCTGGGGTCCTCTTCTAACAGTCTTAACAAGGGAACCTGCCTTCGCATAAGAACCTTACTGGCAATCCAACAACGTGAAGGTACCTGATATATGACGCTCTTTCCAGAAGCGGTGCTAGTCGACACGATGACATGGCGCTTCTTCGCAATTGCATTGATTGCAGCTGCCTGATGGGAATACAGCGAACTGATCTTCCTCGCGTCACGCAGCGCCCCCCAAATCGTCTCGGAGAGTGGTTCATCAAGGTTCCCTGTGATCCTTCGTTTCAGAACCCAACATTTTTCAAGTAGCGTGCGACCTGCCTTCTTTTGCCTCTTTCGCGTTAAAGGTGCGACGATCAGTAATTTGATTCTTATACCAGTCTTGGCCTCGAATTTCCTGAACGACCTCATCAATAGAGGGGCGCTCTTCCGAACTTGGAATCGCCAGCTTGTCACCGGACGGCACAGCTTTGACGAGTCCTCTGGAGTTGGGATCAGCGGGGATATGATCCCTGGCAGCGGATTGAAGGAGGGAGATAGGGTCTTCTCCTGCGGGCGTCGCTGCAAGAAGCCTGTAACGGAGTTGTCAAAAAACGGAAAAGAGAAAAAAGGACATCAATGTACTTACTCATCTACAGCACGCTTGAATCGCTCGACACGATGCTCGATTAATTTCTTGGTCTGTGCAAGTGTCATCGCAGGCGGAAGTGACAAACCGTTACTGGAAAAGAATACTCATCCGGCACACACTCCCACGCGTATCGACTTCAAACCTACCTAGACGGCTCCTTCTTTCCCTTAGAATTTTGGGCAAACTCAAGTACCAAGACGTGCTCTTCCTCTTCCACCCCAGGAAGCCGAGACGAAGGAGGGATAGAAAAACTGGGGCTATGACGTCCGCTGCGTTGTTGTTGAGGGAGCGTATCTGCATGTATGCGCAACTCGTTGCGTGGTATGTAAGCGAATTTGACGAGATCAGGGAGTAACGCTCTGGATGCATATCAGTAAACGGCTCATACACGAGAATTGGTGTCACACACTTTAGTTCAGCGACTTTGGCGAGATCAAGCGGTCTATCGAAACCAGACAAGTCAGTGTGATGTCGGTATGAGAGCGGTATATGCCGACCTTTTTAGCAGGCCCTCTACGGAGCAACGTATGACTGGAAAGGTAGTTGCTAAATGCTTCCGAGAAGAAACAAATGCGAGAACGGTATTAAGAGCCTGGATTATTGAATCGTTATAAGCAAAAGCATAACCGGAATACTGGTTGTCGGCTCACCTTGAAAACCTACGTGCCGGTCAATGCTCGTCAGTGTCCTGTGCAGCAGCTGGTGCATGACACACCTTTGCAAGCTAGACAGAAGTTTTTTCAGAGCCAGCGACATACGAAGTGTTGTTTCATACCCACATCTTGGAAGTACTCTGGCCACACAACGGGCTCAACCTCTTCTTTCTGCTTCCCCCTAGACCTGTCGGATGGCTTTGACTTTTTAGACGGTCTCAGGTCGGCACCGGACGACTCCTTGCGCTTCATGTCTCCCAGAAGTAAAGGTTGTCGTCGCCTGTTCAGAAACAAGCTCACTCACGGGGTCATGTGTGACTAATATGAGCGTGACACGACGCGGTCGCGCGTCGCGTCTCGTCGGATACATACGTCGCGTCGGATACATACATTTATATTTATCTTTGCTCCAACCACTATTCTAGAAGTTCCTACAGGTAGTCAAGCCCTCGTTCTCGCTCGAACGCACTTCAAGCTACATGGTGCCTTGTTTTAACTCCCTGCTGATGCTAGCTAGGCTAGGCATGTAGCATTTCGGTTTCTTGGCGGAATTGCTGTCCCCCTGCAGCACTTCGAATCGACGCAACGTCTGGGATGAGCTTTTTGGTCATTAAACTAAGAAAGACGGAAAACATAGCGGAACCGCCTGTTATCCTACTAAGGGTATCACGAGTGGCATGATGTATCCGTACATCCCTCTAGCATTCTAGTTTCCGCAATACGAGGTCCACAAGCCCAAGTTAAAGTCCTTACACCTTCACGATGCTTCCTTTCCTTGCTCTAATACCCTTTCTAACAATTGATTGAACCGCTTGGCGTGTTGACCACAAATGCCATGCCCCGTTTTTTCCCAGCATTGATACTCTGCTTCAGGCATGTGACGCTTCAGCTTCTCACCTTCGGTGTGGGGAACGATCAAATCCTCAGCAGCACTGAGAATCAGGATTTTGGGTACAGACGCAGAGATCTTGGCAAGTCGGTCTGGTGTCATGCTATGAGTTAGACCCGCTGCCATTTGCCCCAGAGCACCCATGAGTGTTTGCGGTTTAGTGATTTCCATTCTACGGCGGAGATGCTACCAGATGGCGCGTCAGCAGGCCACCCTTCTGAGACCTTTAATGCATACCTCACGCTGCACCTCTCTGTTGGTTCGACCGTCGGGATCATTTTCTGCCACAGAATTCAGCCAATCATTCGGAAATAACATTTCTTCAACGAGCGGCAGTTTCATTTCGGGGTCAGTCGTGACAAGCAACCTGGATCGAAGAATCAGACTGGCAGAAGCTATAACGAAAATGTAGTTACCTCGCGAAACGCAAGCATCCAGTAAGCTAGAACGCGTTTGTCGCCGATCCATCTCAGGAAGACCAAGTGTGTACACTTACCGAAGGCGTATTGGCCAAGATGTTCCCACCAGCGCGTGTCACGAGAAGACTGAGTGACATGATTCGATCGGGGACACGGTAAGCGAGTTCTGGAGGGGGTGTTAAGCGTATCACGGGGGAAATATGTATGTATACCTTGTGCAATCATTCCGCCTAATGATATGCCAACAACATGCAAACTACGAGGTTCCGTCCACTGCAGGTAATCAAGGAGGCAGATGATATCTTCTGCCATCCCGCTCGTGCTATGAGCAGGTCAGTACCCCGCACTGACAAGCGGCTGCGAACTAACGAATAAGGGCCCCTGGGAGATCCACTCAGACCTACCCCACGGTTATCGAAAACTAGGCTGGAATACTTGTCTAGTCCGCCAAAGTGGTCGACCTGGGGAAGCCAAGCAAACGCAGAGACATTGAGCCTGCGAATGAAATATATATATATATATAGCCTGCATTCTAAACGAGTGTGGAGCTACCCCATAATGAACACGATTTTCTGTGGGCCGCTGCCGTGTACTTCAAAGTAGAGGGAATGACTTTCAAGAGGCTCGCGCTGGTGGCGAATCTGCGTGACCAGACACATGCCGCGACGTGTGCATGTATGCGTGTCGAATATTGACTGGTACTCTGGTGCTGCCCCCTGGCAGCCGAGATTGGCCATCGTCGTGGTTGTGGTTTAGGTTGATAACTCGCAGCGCTCGCAGCATTCAAATAAACCCCAACACGGCTCTATGACATCACATCACCAATATACAAGAGGACTACGCCATTACAAGTGCAGACATCGACGAAACCCTCAGAATCTAGCACAATAGATTTCCATGAACTGGACATCGTGGAATGAAACGCACCTTCTGGAAAGAGTGTGACTTGCAGTTGGCTTGTTTCAGGGCTCCATAGTCATGCGGAACCGTCTACAATTAACAGTCGCAAACAAACCGAATCACATGTACAGATTTGTTTGAATTTACAGCACACGACGAGAGATATGGGAGCACGTCATCCCAATCCACCATCCAGGTTTCCACTAGAAAACGACCAGTCTTACATTCAAAGGTGGGTTCAACAACACGGTTCGTTCAATGTCAAATAATACATAACCATTCAGACGTCTGCGATTTCCAAAAGATGCCGGATATCCGTGTGCAACAATCGGGGCGTGATAGAGCAGGGAAATGGGTTAGGAGCCCTGTCAAAAGATGTAGGCCTGATACAGTAATCAACTCGAGACAACTCACGAAGTCACCCCACCGGTGAAAGTCGGCTCAAAATCAATTTCTTTGCCCTGTTCGTCTAGTGCTTTCGTTATCTCGAATGCAAACAAGATTGACACGATCGCAGCCCAAAGCGAATTATCCGCAACATGGCGGCCAGGACAAATACGCCTGACAACTGGCGTGAGTAGGAGAACACGACAGACAAAAGAAATGCAAGACACCTCCCAAAGCCAAATGCGATAATCTGAACGGACGTATCTTCACGGAGTTTCCCATCAATAAAGAATCTTCCAGGGTTAAAAGTATGGGGTTCAGGGTAAATATCATTATTGCGGAATATACCCCTTGAAAATAATGTAACATCATCGAGGATAGATAAGATTTGAGAACCTACCAAAGATTTGCCACTACTGTGGATCCTGACATGCGTGGCAGGTAGAGTTAACAAAGATGCTTCAATATTCATCACAACACAGCTACCTTTCGGGATGAAGAAATCTTCATAGATGTCATCGGCTATGGCTGCATGGGGAAGACCTAAAGACCTGAGAAAACGTATGAGTGTTATCATAAGCCAAATACTCACCTAGTGGAGCAACAGGATACATTCTCAATGTCTCCATCAGAATAGCCTCAACATATGGTAGGTTGGGCCGGTCGTCGAAGTCCGGAAATCGTTTTGCACCAATGACCGCATCTATTTCTGCATGAGCACGCTCTTGCACTTCCGGATGCTGCAACATGGCGAGCATGAAACATCGCAATGTCGATGTGGTCTATAAAGAAATTCAAAATGTTGGGTTCATACACATGCATTAAGACTGACTGTCTCTGCTCCGCCTAGAGAATTATAGTTTGTTGACGGAGTTGTATCTATTCCTCGAAAATGACTTACCGACGAAGGCTGTTGCACAGGTATCTCGTAACAATTGAAGTTGCAAAGGATCATTAATGCCCTTCAGAAGATCGATCGCCATTGCTGACCCGCTACCACCCACAGCCTGCCTTCAATGAGTCTCAACGGTAGGATTGATTCCGAACAGGCTTCACCTTGCGTTTCCTAGCATATTCAAAAGGCTCCTCTATCATTCGTATCGCACAATCCTTGGAAATGGCTGCTTTGCGCCTGAAGACAGCACCTGGAAACCATTCTGGTAAGCTGAGCACTGGTATACGACAGATAAGAATCAATTTATGATTAGGGCGATGAATGGCAACGACTTGCGGAAGGGAAACGCTGCAACAATGGACGCCGTTTCGGGAGTTAGACCCTCCACTGCTAGAGCATTCCCACGCTCAAACAGCTCCACAAGATGGTCATGACCAGGAGCAATTTCGTAGTCGTATACGATTGACATGATCACAGCTGCAGCAAACCTGAAGGAATCCATTCATATCTAGTATCAATAACTAAATGGACGAGCAATG
>JBBPKO010000370.1:6245-26434 GCA_038089295.1 Xerocomus amazonicus
ACACTATCTCGGGGCCCGCTTCTGATTTGGAGAACGGCTGCGGCCCCCTTTGTGTATTATCCAATGAGTCCCCCTCTACAACGTGAATAAAATGTCACCCACCCAAAAACATCTTCTATCGCGCGATCTTGCACTTGTGTCATTGCCTACGTTATCTTCGTCTCTGGCGCGACTCCCGCACCGATCCCAACGGGGCTGATGAAACGCCAGTGCTGAGAAGCCCCGGGCGATCTTCGTTGCCGCCACACCAGCAACCGGAGATGACATATTGCACACGTTATGGTTGCTGGATTCCATCGGCAACTCCAAGCATCTCATCGTCTTCGCGTTACTACACACTGCCACGTAAGCTCGCATAACTTGTTATTTTGCAATATAACCAGGTGGTGTGTTCTAGTCTGAAGGTTGTATATGGGTACATTACTTGTTTACCGGCCGGTTTTGGATGTGGACGAGAGCGGAAGGCTCGAAGCCCACGGGCTGCAGTCAGTCGTGCTGGGGTTCACGGCGACGTTGCTCGTGTCGTTTTCTGTGGTAAACAGAGCTCACGCTGGTACCTGGAAAAGAGGGAACAATGGAAAGGCGCTGCTGTCGGATCCAGAGCTAGCGATGGACGTACATTAGCATAGCCAGTTTGGCCTCGCCGAGGGTCGAGAGCGAGGGGAAGAAGAGAGGCAGGGTCAGCGTGGTTGCGAAATGACCAAGCAAGGAAGTGGCAGTTCGTTCGGACTATCGGCATTTTACTCAGCTTGCGCAGTTTCCCTTCCTCCACTCCGCCGTCATGACCAGCTCCCTCGACTACCTCAAGCAAACCGGGACCGTCGTCGTCTCAGATTCAGGCGATTTCGAGTGTGAGCATCCCTTTGTCCATCCCGAACGCCCAACGCTGATCTTGGACCGCGATCTTATCAGCGATCGATGCCTACAAACCCCAAGTGCGTTCCAGATCTTCTTACTCATCGACCTTTAGTATTCAAACCGACTAGGATGCCACAACCAACCCTTCCCTGATCCTTGCTGCAGCCAATAATCCCAAATACACACGTCTCATCGACCTTGCCGTCAAGTATGGGAAGAGCAAGGACAAGCCACTCGAGGAACAGGCCAACGCCGCTCTAGACCGTCTGGTACGAATGGAAGCTTCCTTTTTGTCGTCACGTTTCACACCACCACCTTCATTTCAGCTCGTCGAATTCGGCAGAGAAATCCTGAAACTTATCCCCGGCCGTGTGTCAACGGAGGTCGACGCTCGCCTCTCCTTCGACAAGGAACGCACCAAAGCAAAGGTAAATGGTCTCGAACACGCGAACACGTAATTCGGCAACACTTGCTGACGCAATAAATTGTTCTCGTCACAAAGGCCAAGGAGCTCATTGGGCTTTATGATTCTATTGGTATCAAGAAGGAACGTATCCTCATTAAGATCGCGTCAACGTGGGAGGGTATCCAGGCCGCCCGCGAACTCGAACGAGACGACGGCATTCATTGCAATCTCACGCTTCTTTTCGGTTTCGGACAGGCGGTTGCCTGCGCCGAGGCTGGCGTGACGCTCATTTCACCCTTTGTTGGACGCGTAAGTAGACTTTTTTATTTTATTTTTCCATTTGGACCTTTCTAACATGTGGCGCACACGCCTTCCTCCTTTTCATTTTTCCAAACAAAGATCCTCGATTGGTACAAGAAAAATACTGGCAAGAACTATGAAGGTGATGAAGACCCAGGTGTCAAATCGGTCAAGAAGATCTTCAACTATTACAAACAATACGGCTACAAGACCATCGTCATGGGTGCCAGTTTCCGTAATGTACGTCAAGCCACTAGCGTGTGTTTGCCTTTTTTTCCCGCTCTCTGAACACGTTGCATCTCCACCGGCCGATCCGTAAACTTGCCCTCCTGGTTGGGTTCCGACAGACTGGCGAAATTAAAGCACTGGCTGGCGTTGACTTTTTGACCATCTCGCCTGCCTTGCTCGAAGAACTCAAGAAGTCCACGGATCCAGTACCCAAGAAACTGGATGCGTACGCCGGTGGGTTCACTCCTTTCTTGCTCGATATAGCACTGTCTCAAACCTTGCTGAACATGTCCCGGTTGACTGATCCGTCCATTCATTCATTCCCCTCCTTTTTTCGCATTGTTTATACATTCCCTTTTATCGCATTCCCTTTTTCATTGCCATTTTTGTCTTTGTCCTAACTTATCCTTTTTTTTTACTGGAAAAAAAAAATGATGGTTCTAGTTTCCGAACAGATCAACAAGGTTTCGTTTATCGACAACGAGTCCGAATTCCGCTGGGCTCTCCTCGAGGACCAAATGGCGTTTGACAAGCTCCACGAGGGCATCAAGAAATTCGCAGAGGACGGGGAAAAGCTCAAGGCGCTCCTTCGCGAGAAAATCGCCGCTGCCTGAGAAGTTCTTCGTGTCGTCTCTTGTGTGTATTCTTTTGTACCCCTTTTTCCCACACGACTGTTTTTGTTAGAGAGAGACCAGAAAAAAAAAAACTGTAATACTTGATGATTGATGATAACTCAGAGATGAAAAAAATAAAAAATAAAAGAAAGGTCCGTCCGCGCGTCAAGTCTGGAACGGTGGGTGACATGGCTCTTTTCCGTCCCCCCGGTGCACCCGTTCATCTCTCGAATAGTTATATTTGAGCATCATCGTATGATTCTGTTCAATATTTATTGCAGCTATTCAATGGGCCCATCATGCCATCAGCATCAGGTCCATCATCTCCGTGATTCAGCCACATCCACGTTGGATAGAACCTCTCTTTTTGAATCTCAAGAAGGCGGTTCTCCCCCCCCCCCCCTTTATTCTGATTTTAGACTCTATGATCGTGTGACTTGCACGGGTCTTCTTCGCCTTCCATTCCTGTCGTCGTACCAACTTCAGGCCCTATTTCGAAACCGATGGTATCACACCCAAGAGATAAGCGATACATGAAATGAAAAAAAGGGTGCAACAAGACCCTAGGTCTATACACAACAATACACATATTTTTCCAATTAATCATGACGGGTACAAAATGATGGGTTTTAATTAGTGCATCGTTCGCATGGACGATAACGCGATGGATACCATGGGGACACTACGAAATCATACCAGGCGAAAGAAGATCGACGGAGAAACGTTATCGTCACAAGGCCTTGCCGGCCCATCAGAAAGTCCTGGTCGAAGTATGGTGCTTCCATGTCCCAACTGTTCATTCTGGGCGAAATCGAATCAACCTCCCACTCGGATGGTCTGAGCGAGAGAAAAAAATATACGTACCGTGAGTGAGAACCGGGAACGCCCTGGGAATTGCAGATCCACCGAGGATCCGTGTTCACAGCGCAGAAACCCCCGATTCCCATTCCCCCCGCGTCACACACCCAACAGCCCTACAAACGGGGCAAGACACCTCAATGAGCGGCCCTCCCTTATCTTCCCCACCCCATCCCGCAACGCGTTCCGCGCTCACTAGGCACTCGGGGTGGAATTCGTGCGCGCATACAGATGCACCGCTGGAGATCTCTGGACCATCGGGGATAGGTAGCGGACGAATGTGCGCTTGCTTCACGGATGACACCACTAGCTCAGGGTTAGGGTCATCATCAGAAGGACCGACACCACAGCTCGTGTCACAACAGCGCAGACCTTGCTCCCGTTCTCGCTGCTCAACGCGCTGCCGCAGTGACGGGCCAGGGGCAGGCGGAAGAGTCCAAGCCTTTCTCTCCCGACGGGGAGGCATCGGCCGTGTGGGTCGGAACATGTTTGGACGGAGTGGAATTGGAAAGACGCGAGGACCGCCCCCGGGAGGTCCAGGCTGATGACCACCTTCCTCAGGCGCTAGTGGACCTTGCGGTTGGGGCTGACCGCCATCTACTGGAGGTGCACCCGGAGCTGGAGCTGGAGCGGGCCCGAGCCCCTGTCCATTTACCACTTGCGGGATAATATTCTGTGTCGTCCGCAGTAGGCCCTCAATCAACGACTGCAGATCTTGTGCGATTCCATTGGGGTTAGCGGCGCCGTTTCCGCCAGCGGTACCGATGCCCGCCCCGTTCTCAACGCCATCATTCCCCTCAGTATTATTATGGGCTTCACTCCTTCGTTCTTCTTGGGACGGTGGAGTGCCAACAAACATATCCAATCCTATCGTTAGAACATCAATACCTGTAGCAGACGAATGCCCGTCAGTCGAACTCGGCAGAAAGACCGTATATGAACAAATAGAGTGGGCAGAAATAACATACCCTGGTTTCCATCTCCGGGTGCCTGTCCTCCAGGCGTCCGCAAAGGTATTTGGATTGATGGGAAAGAAAACACAGGGATTCCGGGCATGGCAAACAACGGATTAGGTCCAGGATCTGGAGTCGGTACACCAGCTTGTTCAATCAGCGGTGGGCTCTCGGGACCCGGTGGCGCCGTATCCGGAGCGGTGCGCGCAGGATCTACTTGAGGGGCGGGAACATCAGCTGCTAAAGCAACATGGGGTACACCCGGCAGATCGGCTCGTGGTGTACTTGGAGCGGCATTACCCGATTGAGCGGGTGGCGCACGATTAAACGGACGTCTAGGCGGAGGAGTGTAGGTTAAATTTTCGGGGTCAATGTTAAACCTGCACGTCGGGCAAGTTGCTTGCCTCGCCCTCGTGAACCATGGTAATAGACAAGAAGCGTGAAATACGTGAGCACATGGAAGCGAAATAATCTTGACTGCTTCAGAGGACGGCATGGTTGATGAGGATGCCTCCGTGTTGGAATGTGAGGCGGAACCATCAATGTCCATCGCATTGCCCTCTGTACGCGTTTCGTTTTGGTTCGCCGGCTGCGGCACCTCGCCTCCCAGAAGCCCACTGAAGCTATCACCCTCTGCATCCAGTAGAGTGTCCCAGCAGACGGCGCATCCGGATGACGTTCCTTCACCATTTGAATCACCGGCATGCCCTCCAGGGGCACCCCCAACACGTTCTAATCTCTTCACAAGTCCCAACGGGACAACCTCAAGGCCAGCAACAAGCTTCTTCGCCCGCTCGGGGTCTTCTCGCCCCTCTTCCAAAGCTTGAAACTCCTGGAAGAAGGCTGTAAAAGATGCAAGTAACTCCTCTCCAGTGGCTCCCTGACCACCGGAGGCTGGTACCGTCCGATTGCCAGGGGGTGACCCAAAGACCGGTATGGTCAAAGTAAATCCTGCTGCTAAGATCGGAACGCCGCGCGGAGCGTGACCGGGATTTGGGTCATTGCCTGCAGATGATGGATCTGCGGTACCCTCACCAGTATGTGTTCGTGGGTGCTCAGGCGGAGCGTCCCCCTCAGGGTGATTGCCTCCTTGTGAGCCCAGGCCAAACAAGGCTCCAAACAAACCCGCCGGAATGCGGGGTGGTTGCAGCGGGTCAGCATTCTGCGGCGCAGCATCAACCGGCGGAGCACCGCCGACACGTTCAGAGGGATGCCGGCGGTCCCTGTCATCATCCCCGTCATCATCCACACGAGCACGCCGGGTACCGATAGCGGGCTCCGCGAATTGTGAAGCGCCTTCATCGTCCGTTCGGTGATTATTCTGATGTTGGCTCACGGGATGCGTATCTTGAGATGACAGTACTGGTTCGGAGGAAGGCGCGCCAGCATCCGACTCACCCGACGAGTCGGACATGGAGCCCAAATCTGGCATAGAGTCCTCGTCGTCACTGCGCTGCGAATCAAGTTGGGAGTGAAGTGGTAAATCGGCATCCACAGGTATGGACGCTGAAGATATGGATGGGTCGGGTGCAGTTGGAGTAGTAGGTGTGGCATCCGTGGGATGAACGTGTCCGGCACCTACGGAATTCAACGGTTCGAGATGAGGCGTGCCACCCATGGGATCCCTTGAGATATCACCCTGCCCCCCATTGTTATGATGACTTGCAAAGGCGTGGTTGATATTTCGAAAGACGCTTTGGATAGTAGTTCCGATGTTGAAACTGGGAGGGAAAGGCCGACCGCGAGAATTGTCGTTATTCTGTTGCTCGTTGTTCATGTAGATGGTGGTGGTACGAGAACAAGAAGTAGACAAGGGTGTTTGTAATCGAGCTTGCTGTTGGCTGCGACGCTCACAGTAATGGAGCGCCTGTGTCACAGTGTTTGTCACGCTCGGGCAAACACCAGAATATTCGGCACGGCACTGCTCTCGCGCATTCCCGCGATCGCGACGTGGCAAGTCGGCCCCTGAAAGAGACACAAAGACAACATTTACCAGTCAGAATGAATGAATTATGTAGCACTATACAAATTTTACCATCAAACCATGTCGCTCCGCTATCGACAATCCTGCTATTGTTTACATCCACGACGCCGAAAAAAGTATATACAATCAAAGCTGTGAATCAATCAGAGCGTCTTGGCCTTCCCTCTGCGCTTCCGTCTGCGTAGGTATTGTCGGGCAGCCGGAGCACCAAACTGCCACCACCACGTCAGTATCCCGTGACTGAAAACCGGAAACAACCTCCTACCCTAAACGTTGGATACAGGATCAAAACTGTCCCTCCAACAGTCCATCCCCATCGCACATGCTGCGGGAGAGGCTCCTGGAACATCCCCCTGCTCCACTTAGTAATCACCAACAATTCCGTCAAGACAGTCGCAAGTAACAGCCAACAATGTTGTCCCATCCGCTTTGCTTTCCTGAGGAAAATGTCACGTGACAAACCACTTGATAGATGGGGCAACAACTAACTTGGGATCATTGATGTACTGGTATAGTTCCCTTACCGCCGGTAAAGCGCACAAAAATACAAATGCTAGCCGCATTATGACAATTGGGTGATCAGGTTCCATCCATAATAATGACTAGAATAACCATTTATAATCAGCAAGACCGTTAAAGACCGACATGTTCATACATCAAACAGAATGCTTACTTTCAAGTAGAACGGATTCAGCTCCGCAGCAAGGAACGCAGCTAGGAGCAGTACAACCGTGACATAGTGGCGGAATGACGTTGTTCCACCCCATTTGAAAGCAGTCCAATCATGTGGTGAGAACTGACTCAGCACTCGCTTTGCCTTTGAGCGTAAACCCCGTGTCTGTCGCAGCCCGCGCCACTCATACGGCTTGTTAATAAACCGAACCGGTTTGATCACATAGTATGATTGTCCATACGGCGACATACCTTCACTTCCAGATACTGGCAAGTTTTCATGCCTACCAACACGGCGGCCTATAAGACTGCTCCATGGCTGTGTGCAATAGAAACTGAAACGCACCGAGATAGGTACCGATCCAGTTGCAGAGCAAGACATCAAGTACCCACTGAATAGAAAAAATTAGCCACCGAGATGCCTGGAACAGAAAGGGATTACATGGTCCCACCAGCACTGTCAAGCGTTGAGTGCAGTGCGGAGATAAGATGATCTAGATTAAGCATACCTCGGCGAAGTTCGGCAGCTGATGCTGCAAGCTATATTCAGCAAACTCAAATGCTATGCTCAAGATCTCCAAGGATGCGAAATTAACCTCCAAGCCCAGAAGGGACATTGACAAAGAGTACGCACCCAACAGAACCAATAGTCGCGCAATACCATTGCCTTCCCGAACCAACCCAAGGTATGTGCTAGACAAAACACATCAATCGCCTCCTAAGCCGGACATTTGCTATGTTTCAGGACACGTGCTCTGAAAATAAAGTGCCAGTGTCAGATGGACTGACCCAGATATTCTGTGCAGTAAGTGCGCAGTTTTCTGCATAGTTCTTCTCAGGAAGAGGAACGTTTAGGGCAGAATCCAGGAATGTCATCATTCCTCTCGCGGAATGAAGGTCTTGGAAGAGCAAGAAGACCAACGCGAGTTCATAAAGCAGGTTGATCCCCAGGACAATCCGCCAAAACGCCGGATGCGGCCGTATGAACGGGCCGTCCCTAAATTGAATCATAGAAAACATCAAGAAGGAAGCTATCGCAGCATATACCCCTCTGAGTGTGGATGAGATTGAATACGGGATCGGAATGGATGAAAGACGCGTACACGCGGCGCTTATCCCGACCCTCTGCAAGGACATCGGGGGACATGGCAACATAAGCTAAAGCAGCGAGGCCGACCGAAAGGGTGGTCAACGTGAGGGGCTTGTAGAAGAATCTAGCCAGACTTGAGTAAGAACGAAAGGAAGGGCTGAGGCGAACACACTCCACGGAAGTGTCATGGCGCTCTTGAAACGGGGCTATCCTAGTGTACGACTCGGTGCGATCTGCCTTTGCTCGTGTCAATCGGGCGGGACATGATGACGAGTGAGCGGTAACATACATCGAACCCTGGGTATCGATAAAGATATGTTCCGAATGGCTAGTTTCCACTCACAACGAACGGGAGCGCCATTAAGACCGGGCTTTGGTTCCGCATCGGACGGAGAATGCAACACATCGGAGGTTTCATTAGGGGAAATGGGTGACTCAGGCTCCGAAGTCATCCTGAGAGTAGTGGACAATAAGTCGTAGAGCAATCAAGAATTACAAACTCAGTGAGATGGTGGAGTGAGGAAGTTAGCCAATAGTTGACCAATTTCACGCACGCGCCAGACGAGACCCACGTTGCATGCACACAAACTTTTGCTAAACGGATTACATAAGCTAATTAGCTGTAAGAACTTGAGTGCGGTCAAAACGCATGATCACGTATGTTTTAGGAAAGAACAGGAGATCCAATCCACTTGTCGTTAGTTTCAAGTTCAGTGATTGGGGCAGAGTTACAGGTAGCCATTCGCCACGCCGTCCCCATGTGATCCAAGGACGCTCCTTCGTTCCAACCCACCCTTTCACCATACCTGGTATATCAGGATAACAGCGCCTTCGATCGACGTACGCGGCAGCATAGGTGAGCAAGGGCAGCGCAGACCAGTTTGCGGAGATTTCACATATTCATCATGGACTTCCGGAGTCGATTGGACTCAGAGCACCCGAAAAAGTTCAGATCATTGTTGCCAGTGCAAAATATGATCCAGACTGTCAGGTGGCGCACCTTATCATACCATGTCGAGATCTTTTTTTTTTTTTTTTGACAAAAGTAGTTAAAGTCAAAAGTTCGTGCCCCTGCCGATGACGTGCAGTCAACTGTGTCTCGTAGTATGAACATAGGTATCTGAATATAAACTGCGGATGCAAATGTCACTTGTCAGATTGACACCGGGATCACAGGTTGGCAGTGCACCTCTCTTTCCGTATCTGTTGTGAGGCACAATCATGTCGCTTACAGACTTTCAACTAGGGGCAGTAATTATGTTGCGAGAGTCGAATCTGACGGTCGTGGCTGGGTCGACACACGCACCGGCTTGCGTGTGTCGATGCCGTTGGTGGCGGAGGTAGCTCCGCGCGTTATCGCGATTGGCGACAGCGAATATCCGATCGGGAGATGTCATCATCGTGCAAACATGCAAAGATTGGCACTCGCCGTCTCACAGCACTATGCACGGGATCAGCTTGGGCGCGACAGGAATAACGAGAGAGATGTTATCTGGTTGGATATCTTGATGGCATCACGAGGACCCCTATCTAGTTGCAGCCTCGTTCTCGTGTACTTGCTGATACAATATTCTTGAGCGATCCCACGTGAGGGCTGAATGAACTAAGACATCGTTTTTCGATATCATGGTCCTCGGACGTCCAAGGCTTGCCATGTAAGGAGCAGGCACGAGGCATTTTTGGATGATGGTTCTCACGCCTATAGCTGGCCCTGAGGGACAGTGTTGATGTATGCACATAGTATGTCATGTTCATTCCGGGCTGTGATGCGATGAAGTGTAGTTCAACTGGTGTAGTTGTAGACGGGATGGGATCACGGGTGGGTCTTTGCGGAGGGATCGATCCGTAGGGGGGGACGGGGGAAAGAGAAAGACTCGGGAGTAGCCGAGCGGAGGTGGCCGAACGAGACAGGCGTGTGTTGGGGTTGATCGATTTTTCCCGTGACTTCGGATGGAGAGATGGGATTCATGGAGCAGAGGGTGAGGAGGTAGCTGTGTTCGGGTACCTGGTTGATCAGTGTAATTGTGACGAGTGACCATCGAGAAGCCCAGGTGAGGACGGCATCGGGAAGAGATTAAGCTGTTACCATGGATGGTCGTTCGTTCATTGTGATCACCGTGGAGTCAGTACAATCGGACTAGATCGGCGGGAGAATTATATGCGAATAAAGTCATCCAACCGAGCGGTAAGTTTGCGGCCTTCGAACTTGAAACCCAACTTGCATCCTGATCTGCTGCCGACACTGACGGAACTATTTTATATTTTATTTATTTATTATTATTATTTTCTTGTTTTCTTTTTGTGTTGATTATATTGAATTATATTGAATTATGTTATTTATTATTTATTATTTATTTTTCAAGTCGACAGACAGGTAGACGTAATAACTACGCTCGCTCTGCTTGGGACGAGGGCGCCACCATCCTCCGGCTGCTTGTCTGCGTGGGGACATCCTCGAGCCCGCGTGTTATCGGGCCTGTTCGATAGCTGAATGTGTCGGTTGTTGTGGAACTTGAGAACCAGATGAACCTCACGTCATTTTGAGACACAATCTTGGTCTGCGTTTTCCGTAAAAGAGTGCTCGTTCTCAGGCAGATCCGACTCATCCATGGGTTCGTCAACAGAGCTGATCTGACCTTCTGACACTTGTCTGAATGACATGCAACCGCTCCCACCAAACGGGCAATCCCTGTAAAGCGCCCTCGCACACTGCCCACCTCAGCCCTACAGTCGGACGCATTTGTTCCATTCTCTAACCCGGCTGAACGGGTCACTGTCGCTGGGTTACAACAGCGCGCGCGCGTTCACAGGCCCATTTTGATTGAGGGTGTGTGCTAATCAGATACTATCCGAGCGCACCGCATTGTAATTAGGCTCAAGAACCCGGCCAGGTTGAGCATGCACAACCAACGGAGTTATTTGGATAGCTCAGCCCTGATTGAGGCAAGTGTCTGTTCTTTACTCACACGTTGTATTTATGTCACTGCCGAGACTGGAAGGTACCTCTTTACAGGGCTGGGTCAGACAGAGACCGCTTTCGTGAAGAAGAGTCAAAACGATCGGTGCTGCTGTCAATGCCCGAGGTGATCCAGATCTCCACCTCCTCGTTACTTAAGTACTTAATGTCCCCGTCCCCCCCGTAAACAATCACCATATTCACCCCCTCCACAAAGTACTTCTTTCCTCCTCTCCCCGTCCCCATGCACTCTGACCCCTTCCCGTCCATTCAGCTCAAAGCCGAACTCATGGATCTCGACTTCACCGTTGACACTGATCACCGCAAACGTAGACGCAACCGCACCACCCAATCTTGTCTCAACTGCCACACCTCCAAACGAAAGGTCCCTCTCTCTCTCTCTGCCTATTTCTCCCCCTCACCTTACTCCCTTAGTGTGACAGAAAACGCCCCTGCCAGCGTTGTATCCAGCTTGGTCTCGTGTGTGTTTCCCTGGTGCTACCATCCACCTTTCTTACCACCGCCACAGACTGGCCTTTGTGTATATGAAATTGATGATCCAGCATTGAGGTACGTCCGTGCTCCACATCTGCACATTGCGGTATCCTCATTCAAGTGCAATCAGGGATGACCCTTCCCTGGACGAGGCCACTCGTCTGCGCAACAGAATAGCGGAGTTGGAAAGCCTCGTCAGGGAGCTCCGTGGTATGGATCTTGGTTCATTCATTCTCTCCTTCACCGTCTGATCTGTTCGTGGTCCAGGAAAACCCCATCCTCGCTGGGCCGATGCCAACTTCAGGGACGGTGACCCCTCAGAAAGGTGGCACTCCCGCGCTGCCAAAAACAGTTTACATCTCAGGCGCCGAGCACGTTCCCCAGACACGCTGGCGCGTTCAAACCAGGAGCCCCGGGGTCTAGTTTCAGCATCTGGAACTCCGATCAAGATCGAGCCAATTGCGGATATATCTCAACCCCATCTATACCGTTTCACGCCGTCTCCTCCAGCGACGTATCCAGCTTTCCATTCAGATAACTCGGCGTCACCTCCGTATGAACGTCACAATGGCCACCATTACAGCAATGGGAACCTGACTTCTAACGCGCGTTCCTCAATGCCGTACCCATCGCCAACGTCCACCAACGGACTCTCATACAACCATCCACCGCCAGACCCACCTGCCTATCACGAAAGTGGGAACGTTTATCATATGAACGCTTGTGAGGCCGGCAATCACTATACATCGGAATCGCCACCCGCGCAACATTTTTGCGCATGTCGAACCAGCCCTGGCGCGGAACATGCACTCGTGACCCTAGGGCAGCAGCTTCAAAGCACGCTCGCGTCGCTGAGGCAGTACACACAACATCCAGAAGACTCGCAGTGTCAACTATTCCGACGCATCAGCGAACTTAACAATCTCATGCAGTACGTCCCTGTCTTGGTCGCCTCGCGGCGACCTCATGTTCAGGATGAGCTAATCTTTTGTGGGTGGTGAGAATTAGTGGCAATGATCCGGATGAGGGCACAGGTTCGCCATATGGGACGCTTCCCACACCAACAGAAAGTGAAATCATGTCCTCGCATTCATCCTCGAGTACACCCTTCCATGGATCATCCGCTGGTGCATCCGTTTCAGAGTGGAGCACGATGGCTTCCGCCGGGTTCAATCCCTATTTCCCCATATCACCTGGCGAGCAGACCATGTACAGTACTATCATCACATGAACCTTGGTTCCTCACATGAGGCTGTGGCTTTTTCTTGCACCCGTGTTTGGTTATATCCCGCTCTTGATGCTCTTCTTTTATTTATTCACTTGTGCTCGGTCGCGCCGGATTGTGACTCTGTACGATTAGGTATTCGTACTAGACTTTACCACATCTGTAACATTATACGTCATGTACTCGTCACACGATACGCACATGTCCACCCTGCTATAGACACGAAAAAAAAAAAAAGTGGGGTGATCATCTGGAGCTTTCCAACCTGAAGCGAAAAACACGTTGCGAAGAGGGATCCGCCAGACACGGTCGCTCCGGAGCGGTAAGCTGCCACCGGTCTCGCTCAATGAAGAGGACGTGCCCGTCGCGGTGGACGAGCACGACGGTCGAGAGACGCGTGGCGTAGAGCGCTGCTGCGTCTCCGAGGCGGATAGGGTCGACCCCGATCGTGTTTTTCAACTCTGAACGATCACGGGGTGGCTCTGAAGATCGCCATCTGTAGAAATGGCAAGCCAATCACGACCGACGGAGGGGGGTGTACTCACGTGAGGAGATCAAAGAGACGGTCGGCGAGCTGATCGTCGGGCGTGTGTGCTGGGAGTGTGTCGAGGAGACGCTTGAATGCGTCGAGGCCGTGCTGGATATTGGGCCACTCGTCAGCACCGCGACCGTCGATGCCGTTGGAGAGTGCGCCGTGGAGTCGCTCGGCGTCGGAGAGGGCGCGCTGGGTGATCGGGTTGCCTGCGCCATGGTTGGTGAGGTAGAGAGCGTCGAACGCGAGGGGTGGTGACGGGGTGGGGGTGAAGAGGAGGAGGTTGAACCCGGCGTAGGGGGTGTGCGCCTGGATGAGGGGCTGTAGGGCGTCGAGGCCTGCGGTGAGGAAGGCGGAGGCGAGGTGTCCTCGCGAGGAGGCGACGGTGATGGGTGGTTCGGTGATGTTGGTGCTGTGAGATCTGTGAGGGGGGAGCTTGCCGCTGATCTGAGAGAATGCGCACAGCAGGGCGAGATAGCCAGATCGACTGAGGCCAAGCCAGGTTCCGCCGGCTTGAATGTCGACGCCGGAGAGAACGTGTTGATCGCCAGACAAATGGAAGTCGGCAGGTCGGGTGGGTCTGGCGAGATACTCGTCCCGGTTACCACAGAGGACCCTGAGCGCAAGAAGATGAAGGCGGTGATACGTCTTGGATGGAGAAGCCAACGCACAGCGCGTAATCGGGATGCTGAAGGGCAAAGAATGCGATACACATTCCGGATGAACCAATGTTGCAACTTGAACTTGTTTGAGGGTCTCCGAGGCCGAGGACGGCCAACACGCGTTTCGCGACGGAAAATCTCAACACCGTGATGGACGGCGACGAACAGGAACGTCCTGCCCCTCTACACACATTCTCACGCCGGTTGCAGTACAACCACCAGCCGGGAATGGACGGACGGACGACTGTCATCCTGGATAACGGTGCGTCTACCATCAAAGCCGGCGTTGTCGGCCACGACGAGGCAGTCCGGTCAGCTGGATCTGAACATCCATTATTACTTACTCATTCCAATACTCGTTCCAAAGCATCATTCCCAACGCTGTTGCCCGCTCAAAGGGGGACAGGTCCACCTACATCGGGCACGAGATCGCCCGATGCAGTGATTTTTCTTCCCTTCACTATCGACTCCCTTTCGAAAAGGTACACAATGATCATCGCACACCATGCACCGCACCATCTCACTCCACAGTGATCAAAGGGCTATCTCGTCGACTGGGATGCCCAAAAGGCCGTTTGGGACGGGCTGTTCTCCACCCAAGCCCTCTCCGTTAGCACGTCCCCTCGTCAGCCCTGCCACTTGCGTAACTATATCCCCCGCAGGTCAACGCGCCAGAGTCCTCGCTCATCATCACTGAACCTTATTTCAACCTGCCGAATATACAAGACATATACGATCAGTTCATCTTCGAGGAGTACGAATTTCATTCGTATTACAGATGCACACGTAAGATGTCTCCTTCCTTGGATACGCGCCCTCGCCGCTCATAGAACTTTGCCGTCCAGCCGCTGCTATGGTTCCATATGGTTCCCTCTTCACCGCTGGCGGGCTCAATACCCCCGAATGCGCCCTCATCGTTGATTCGGGATTCAGCTTTACGCATGTCGTGCCTGTGATCAACCATCAAATCCAGTGGCATGCCGTCAAGCGGTTAGTCCACTCCAGAAATCTTTTTTTTACGTTTCCCAACTTGATTAGAATGGACGTCGGAGGAAAACTCTTAACTAATCAACTCAAAGAGGTCGTATCCTATCGTCAGTGGAATATGATGGATGAAACGTACATCATGAACCACGCCAAGGAGACGTGCTGTTATGTCTCTACGCAGTTCATTACGGACCTCGAAACTTGCCGGTACGTCCTCCCAAACCAAATGACATGGTAAGCAGCCGTTAAACCGACCAAGGTCGAGCCCAAAACAGAATCCGATTGTGATGGAATACCTCTTACCCAACTTCTCTATCAATCGAGGGGGCGAGATCAGACAGCCCGGATATGAGCTCACCCCAACAGATCAAGTGCTCCTCATGGAGAACGA
This sequence comes from Xerocomus amazonicus, assembly GCA_038089295.1. NCBI lineage: Eukaryota > Fungi > Basidiomycota > Agaricomycetes > Boletales > Boletaceae > Xerocomus > Xerocomus amazonicus. Next base: position 21,457 of record JBBPKO010000370.1, read on the forward strand.
ACGTTTCACAATTCCGGAACTCCTATTTCATCCCGACGATATCGGTCGGTGGCTGAAGTCCATGATATCACCTGATGGTTGATATTGTTCCTTGTTGACTGTTTATTCCCAGGCATGGAGCAGACTGGACTCCCAGGAACGATTGCCGCGTCCATTGCATTGCTCCCTGAAGATTTGCAAGGAATGTTTTGGGCAAATATAGGTCTCGTCGGTGGTAATATCCAGTTCGCCGGATTTCATCAAAGGCTGTACGAAATCGCATCCCTTCTACAGCCCGTCGTGGGATAGAACTGACTATGCATCAGCATGATGGAACTGCGTTCGCTTGCACCGGTAGATTTCGAGATAGACATTTTCAGGTCTGATGAGTAAGCCCGTGTTTTTTTTTTTACACCAACCGTCGTCTCGTGATGACACGTGCCATGGAATAGTCCGGTGACAGAATCCTATCGCTCCGCATTGACATTTGCCAAACGCCCCGAGTTTCCGACCCATCTTTTCACCCGAGCAGAGTACTTGGAATCTGGCAGCAGTGCAGCCCGCAGAAAGTTTGGTTATTGGGATACCGGCGAGAGGAACAAGAGTGCGAAACAGGACGAAGTCGAGCCACGCCTGACAAGGAAACCTAGTAAAGCACGGATACGCACAAGCGCATCGACCTCTGCTCGCCGTCGATGAGCCGGTGACAGCAGTTACCCTCCACTTCCAGCGGCCCGTGCCTTCACGGATTCAGGGTTAACTTTTATGACCGTGAAATCGAACCGGGAGTAGGAACTCGCGCCGTCCGTCGCTCGTGATAGGAAGAAAATGAACAGAAAAGAGTTTGCATTGTATTGTTGACGCAGTCCCCGCATTCAGGTTTCTCTTTCCAGGTAGCATTGTTTATTTACGCGTCGCGCTCAAGTCCAGTACGGCAGCCGTGAAAATGAAATCTTGGCTTGGCGAGGTCACCACTGTGGGAACGTGACGGTTGACCTCACTTTATCTAGTCAGGCACTGATCTAAGCGGCGCGCAGTCGTGATTACCGCTCTGACGCGCCTCCAAGGCATGTCAGTTGCCTTCTTGTCGACATGCTGAGAAGTGGTGTCCTTTTCGGGCCATTGATTATTTCCAGCACATGTGCTCGTATTGGCACCGTTCATTTCGACCGATGGTCGTGCACGAGGAGGCATACTTCGCCGTATGAGCTGAGCTGGCATCTCCACTTTTTCGAAAAACCCTGTACGTGAAGGCTGACAGCGCGGATTCACACGTGCACTCACGTCGAGGTGTCGCCTGATGTTCTCGTTTTGGAAAGGATGGCGAACCCCCGCTTTGCCTCATGCTCGCCACGAAAGATGTGTCGTCGAACTGAGCGAACATCTCTAGTTCCCCAAGCACGAGCGGAAGGAGAGCACCTTCCGGGCTTATCGGATGGGCGCTCCTGCCGCCCTTTCACGAGGTACCAGTGATCGACCTTCTCTTCTCCTAGTCATGGCGCGTGACGTACCATCCATCCGTGTCCGATACACGGTTCTGTCTCAGGTCTCTAAAATAATACACATGCCTATGCATGCGTCGGCGATCGTGGATGCACAGCGTCCATTACCTCTCTTGGAATCCTTGCGTCGCAAACAGGAACATATCGATACGTCCGTGCCTCTCCGTCCCCTTCGTCCTCTTTTTCGTGTTCCTCTTTTTCATGCTTCGACTTCGCGCCGTTCGGTGGTAATCGTCGCTTCAAGCGCATCACCTCGGGGTTTCGGAGCATGTCTGCTGTGCCCCTGCCTGTGTTCAGGGGAAGACCGGATAGGCGCCCGGAGGGCTTATGCCCGATAATGCGTCGCCTCGGAAGGGCGAACGGGTCTGTCTGAAGGGAAATGGAGGCTTTGCTGAGGGTTCTCTCGGGTCTCGCGCCGCTGAACACCTTTCGTTTTCTGGAAGAGAAATAAATAAAAAAAGAGAAGGTGGAATGTGTTTCAGATTGGGGTTTGGGTGAACCGCGGCCGCTCGGGCTGGGGGAGGGTGGGCCGTTTGATGCTGGACGTGTGCGAGCGTGCAGTGCAAGTGGAGGAGGGCAAGGAGGGAACGAGAACAGAACATGGTCGAGAGCCACCATCAGTCCGATGACCCACCATTTCCGCCGAGTCTAGGTCGGCCCCAGTTCGTATCCTGATCGCGACCGTCTAAGATCGCGGTGACGAGTGCAGTGCGGGCTATTCGGTATCCCCAGATCACATACGGATCAAAACGACATCATTCATCGGTGTCTCATTTTTTCTTTCGCCTTTTCTTCCTTTTTTTTTTTCCAGGGTAAATGCATGTGATGCCGGTTGGGACCTGAACATGGCCCATCACGACGTGTTCCGGTACGAACGAGAAAAAAAAAAAGAGGCAGGACGAACGGCCCCCCGTCATCTCCCGTACAGATCTCACTCTCGGGCCTACCGAATTCCCGGGTTCATCGGGAAAATATACGACCCACGCATGATGTTTTTCTGATCGTCCTCGCCCGGATGACAAGACATTCATTGCATCGGCATCGCTCCAGCATCCCGCGCGTACGCGTCGGCCGCCTGTGTTTTTGCCTTACTTGCGTGTGTACTCTCCCCCCTTCCCTCTGTCTCTCTCCCCCCCCCCCCCGCCCGCGCGCTCGGGTGCTGCCTTTGGGATCGTCGTGGTGTACGTTCGGGCGTTTCCCTGTCTTTGAAAGATTGATCAAATGATCTTGTCGGCCACACTTTCTCTCTCCCTCCTCTCTCTCTCTCTCTCTTTTCCCTCTCTTTTTTCTTTTTCTTTTTCTTCTTTTTGAGGGGGGGAGGGGGAGGGGGAGGGAGGAGACCCGATCCTGGTCCTAACCTGTCTCACATGTTGCATCAGGCACCGGTATTCTAAGAATATGTACTATGTGCGTGTTGCGCCATGACGAAAAAGCCAGCGAGACACAGCCGGCTTGAATGATACCATCGCGGCTAATATGATTCATGACAGAGCAAGGGAACGCGGGATGACAAGGGGATGATGAGAGATAATACCGCGGGCAGTCCGACGTGACAAGACGAAGCGAGAAGAAAAAGACTATGCATAACACATTCAGTTGAAAATGACAGTACATGACAACGAGAACGCGGTGCGGTGCAGACAGATGATGACAGAAATCGTGACAGGTTTCCTCTTTTTTTTTTTTGAGTTTCTTTCCTCCTCTTCGTTGTCGTTTTCTCGCCTGACCCCTCTCTCTATGTTTGCACCCACGGGTCTACTGTGGTTGACTCTGCGTTTCGGCGAGGGACATGACTTCCATGAGCAACGTTTGTTGGTCCACGCTCAACATCGTCGTCGCGGCCTGATACAACGCCGGATTCTTGCTCTGAAAGGCTGATCCAATCATAAAAAAAGAAAGAGACAGGATGGCAAACAAACCCAACGTACCCGTCAACGCATGCTTGAATGTCGTATACGGATTAATCGCATCGATTAGGCTGAAAAACCCGAGTTCTTCGACGATTTCGGATTCTTCAGAGACGTCCGACGCGTCATCTTTCTCTTCTCCCCGTTTCTCAGATCGTGCTCTCAGACGGGCGCTCTGAGGCGGAAAAAAATGTTAGTTGTGGACAACAAGGGGAACGAGCCGACGCGCTCACCTCGTTGGCGAGCATTTCGAGGTAGGCCGAGTCCTCGTCCCAGACGTCTTCTGCCCAACGAATCGAAGAGTCAGGCCCGACCACACGTCCACAAGACTGGAACAACTCTCACCGTCATCTTCACCTTCCAAATTCAAATATCTCGTATTTTCGTCGTCGTCGTCTTCATCGTCTTCATCGGCTAAACTCTGTTCCAACGCCTTGCGTTCTATATGCCCGATCAACACAACGAAAAAAAAAGTACCGCAAGGACGTACTTGATATTGCTTGTGGGAGCGATTTGAATATGACCAGCGCACCTGCGACGATCCCAAACCAGCCCTCCTGCAAGCTCGGCGGAATCATCGATCCATCGAGCTCCAACAGCCTACTCAGCGCCAATAGACTCAGCTTCTTGTCGTGCACGCGCGGCAGCTTCTCCTCGGCATTGATCGCCGCGAACCACCGGTCAAAGAACAGGCGGGCCGTACCTGGCTTGTAGTTCTCCATCAGGTGGAGCGCTGCGGTCGGGTTGTAGAAGACGGTGTTGATGAGCACGATGAGGTTGGCAAGTTTGAAGGCGTAGGTGTTGCCGCCGTCGACGTGGTCGATGGCGATCCGAATGATGTGTTGAAGGTGCTACAAAAGAGGCTCAGCTTGGACTCGGGGGACAGGCATGTCGCACGTACGTCGTCAATGTGACCAGAGAGGTTGAGGAGGATGGATTCGGCAAGCTTGCAGCCGTTTATCTTGTCACTGTCACCGAGATTCGGGTTCGTCATGGAAGTTTCGTAGACGTCGAGCACCTTTTGTCTGTAATCGGGACGGGCTTTGAAGACATCGGCGCCATAGGATAGAAAGTTGTCCAGGGAGGGAAGCATCTCTGTACGGGCGATGTCATTGATGACCATGTTGTTTGACACGGCGCTCACCATCCAAAAAGTCGATGGCGTCCGACTTGAATAGACCGTAGGTCAGCTCGAACACGGGCCACATGTTGGGCGAGATGGACGCAAGCTTGAATGTCAAGGTGTCCACTAACTCATACATGTTGTCAAACAAGTCTGAGGATCGTATGTCAGAAAAGTGCTCCAAAATTCTGCTTTCCATCGTTGAGCAACGCACCGATCAGCTTGTTCTCCAGCGTAAAGCGAATAATGGGTATAACCACTTCTTGCACTTGTCTCAATATTTCTTGATTGGAATCCACCGAGGACACGATCTACGCGTGCCCCTTTCTGTCAAAAGCCAATGCCCATACCAAGCGTGAAGTAAACCTACCGTACTGATTGTTTTGGCCACACCCATCGCACCATATACTTTATCATCGTCGGTGTCCAACAACGTATCAATGTCCACACTATCCAGGTTCGTTTCG
>JBBPKO010000371.1:0-26333 GCA_038089295.1 Xerocomus amazonicus
GATTTTGGGTTTTGGTCCCCCCTATAGATAAGATTAGATAAAAGTACCTTAGAGCGAAAGTGACTTCTAGAGGATCAGAAAAGATGATCCAGGGACTTAGGGGTGTTCTTAAGGATTCATAACAATGGTCTTCATCACCCCTTTTGGTCTCTTTGAACCAACTGTGATGTTCTTTGGTCTCTGTAACTCACCAGCTATGTTCCAAGCATTGATGAATCATCTTTTCCATAACTATCTTGTACAAGGATGGCTAGTCATCTATATGGATGATCTCCTCATCCATTCCTCTGATCTTTCTCTCCATCACAAATGTACCTGGATAGTATTGGCCTATCTCTGTCAACATTCCCTTTTTCTGAAACTTTCAAAATATGTTTTCAATGCTGCCATAGTTGAATATCTTGGAATGATTGTTTCCCATAATAATATGCATATGGACCCAATCAAGATCAAAGCCATTACAGAGTGGTCTCTTCCTCATTCAGTGAGAGGAGTACAGTCTTTCCTAGGCTTCTGTAAGTTTATCTCTCATTTTTCTCATCTAGCTGTCCCCTTATATCAACTCACACATGTGAATAATCCATGGGACTGGTCTCCTGCCTGTCAGGACACCTTTAATCAACTTAAAACTATCTTTATATCCACTCTCATCCTACTTATCCTAGATATTGCTCATCCTTTCTTTGTCATGACTGATGTCTCCCTTGTTGCTACTGGTGGAATCCTCATACAGAAAGACATCAATGGTGACCTTCACCCTTATGCTTATTTATCCTGCACTTTATCTCCAGCTGAATAGAATTACAATGTCTACAATCATGAACTTCTAGCCATGATTCATGCTCTAGCTGAATGGAAACACTACCTTTGTAGTACCAGCCATTGTTACGAGTTATGACTTCCTTGAAATGGAAAGGCTTATCAACATTAAAGCCTTGGATACAACTTAACTATATCCTAGAATTAGAGGCCTTCATGTAGGCATATTCCAAAGGGGATCTCAGAGAGTGTTCTGGGATGGAGGTTGAATGATAGGATCTAAGGGAACAATAAAGGAAATCAAATAAGAAGTTAGGTACTAGGCCTAACCCTGTAAAGGTGAGAATACAGATAGGGAACTATCCCTCTACTGTATGTACATACTTATACTACAGGGTATGGTGCACAGACCAGGCTGTATAGGTACATATATGGAAGTAGGGTAAAGGGTTCCATGGCTCTGGGTACAGAGTTGTACAGAAATAGAACATCCATGATGGAGAAGCATACTGTGAGTCAAAGGGAGATGGCCTAATGGGGAATAGGGCAAGGTGTTACATTTTTCTTGATTTTGCTTCATACTCCTTGCCAGTCGCTCTTATCTTTCTTATCATGATCAGATCTCCCCTTATCGATGGACACCATTTTTCCTTCTAGGCAGTGATCGTTATCATGCCTCGTTTCCCTTATCAATCCCCATACGATTACTATCTCTCCAATCCCCAACCAATCCTAATCATAGCCCCATAGATCGCTATGATAACGCTTAGTCAGGGTGGTCTGTGCACCACTGGGAGTAGTATATAAGATAGTGCCTTTGTACCAGTAGCAGTAAGCTAGTTCTACGCAATACCATGTAGTTTCTAGACTTGTCCTCATTGCTAAGAGACTTCGCCTCAAAGCCTTGAGTAGTATCTTTCGACTTAACCATCGACAAGATACTCGAAGTGTAACAAAAGAACTAGCTTCTTCCTCGCTGGAAGTTATCAAACGCCAGCATTTCACCCACATTCTGCCTCCCTTCGTTGAGTAGCGACGATGACAGTTCCGCTACTCACTCCTCCCCCTACCTCTCACCATCCCCAATCCACAAGGATATCCCTCTTCCCGCAGAAGAGCTCTCTCCTCTGAACGTAACACCCCTCACACCCCCACATCCTCCTCCCTTTCCTCCACCTGCTATGGAAGAAGCCTTGGAAGCTCTCGGAGCACCCCCACGCCCTATTGAACTAAAGGCTGGTTTGCTTAGCGACTTCTCTGGTGACTCACAGGATGTACCACATTGGGGAATGGCCATGACGGCCTTCTTTACTCTGAACCCAGAAATCTACAATGCTGACGGAAAGAAGACGCTCGTCACGTTAAGCAAGATGACTAAAGGCCGAGGGCAGGCCTTCGCAGAAAAATGGTATCACCTGATCAGGGATGCAACAATCCCACCTGAACAGAAAACACATGATAATATGATGGATGACTTCCGAAAAACGTTCTTCCCATTCAACTACAAAGACATGGCCCGAAGGAAGATGATGGATACAATACAGAACATCCAGGAAAAGGATGGATTCCAGAACTATATTGCAGATTTTCAATTACACGCCGTACGGTCAGGAGTGACTGACCAGAACACCCTCATTGACGCCTTCACCCGGGGATTGGATCCTTGTCTATCACAGATGATTCTCTCGTCTGCAGTGGTCCCTGACACTCTCACTGGATGGGTCACTGATGCCGCGAAGTTCCACACACAGCAGCAACGTATTGCTGACCTCCGTTGAGGAGAAACCCTTGCCGCTCATTGACGAGACCCAAACGCGATGGACATCGATGCTATCACTCTCTCCCCAGTCAACCGTGCCAAACACATCCGAGAGAACCACTGCTTTTTGTGTCACAAAGTCGGATGTTGGACAGGCAAACATCACAGCGAAACCAAGAACCTGCCTTCCACCCGTCCCTCATTCCATCAAAACAGATCCTCTCCCTCTTCCTCTCAATTTCCCCCCTCTTGTCCCTTACCACAGCTCCCAGTACCGACATCGCCTAGTATAAGGACTACGCCAGTCCTCATACCAGACCTACTGTCACCATCCCAACCAGCTGATCGTGATCAGACCCCTGCAGCAGAACTTACGAACTACGTTTTGTCCCTTATAGAGAAGGGGAACACTCCAGTTAATATCAGGGCCACCTTGAAGGCCATGTATGAAGGGGAACAAGAGGATCCCCAAGCAATAGACATAGCGAGACTCACTGTCCAGGGTTTTTAGCATGGAGGAAAGACCAGTCAACATCTTCCCCTCCAATTTCAAATGTAGCAGCCATGTACTCTAGCAAGACTAACGAAAATGCCATGAGAATCCCTCTTTCATTGTCTACTGCTACAAAGAAAGTCAACCTCTTTGCCCTGGTGGATAGCGGGGCTTCCAGAAATTTCATCGACAAAGCTTATGCTCAATGACTACGTCTCCCTCTCTTGCCCCTTCTCCCTCCCCTCAGGGTTAACGATGTAGATGGGAGTAGGAACGGAGGAGGATCTATCTGATGGAAGGCAAGGATCCCACTCAAATTCCAAGACATTTCTTGGACAGAAGAACTTTTGGTAACAAATTTAGGGAAGGAACGAATCATCCTTGGCTTTCCCTGGTTACAACAAACGAACCCCACTATCAACTGGGCCACGAACACTATTCATTTACCACCGTCTCCCATAACCAACGACCCTCCTTGTATTCTCCACTTCCTTTCTGCCTCCCCTGATGCTAAGATAGCTTGACAACTCGCTCGTAGGGAGCGCTTGAAGCAAGAAAGAAATATTGTCAAAACCACCATCGCTACTGATCTCACCCAGAAAAGTGAGAAGACAGAACAAACTCTCTCTTCTTTCATAGCCGACTACCATGACGTCTTTGATGAACCGACAGTGGGAACTTTACCTCCATCTCGCTTATTCGATCACGCCATCACCCTTACCCCTGACTTCTCACCCAGAGTGGCCAAAATCTATCAACTGAACCTGCAGGAAATGGTTGCATGTAGAAAGTTCCTCAATGAAAATCTCAAGACCGGACGAATAACCCCTTTCATGTTGCCACAAGCCTCTCCTTTCTTTTTTGTTCCGAAAAAGACTGGCAATCTATGACCATGTCAAGACTACCGGTATCTAAATGAACATATGGTTAAGAATGCGTACCCTCTTCCCCTCATCCCGGAACTCATCGACAAACTTCAAGGATCACATGTGTTTACCAAAATGGATATCCGATGGGGGTATAACAATGTTCTCATCAGACGGAAGATCGGTGGAAGGCTGCCTTCATCACACCTTTTGGGTTATTTGAGCCAACTGTCATGTTCTTTGGTTTATGCAACTCTCCGGCCACCTTCCAAGCCCTGATGAATCATCTCTTTTGCAATTACCTAGCCCAGGGGTGGCTAGTAATCTACATGGACGATATTTTAATTCACTCAACTGAACTGGCAATCCACCATCTCTGCACTCGGCTCGTCCTTGACTGTCTACAACAACATTCTCTCTATCTTAAACTGTCTAAATGCACCTTTGATGTCTCCTCCGTTGAATATCTCAGGTTAATCATCACCCACAACTCGGTCAGAATAGACCCAGTCAAACTCTCAGCTATTATGAATTGGACCCCTCCCTCGACAGTCAAAGGAATTCGCTCATTCTTGGGCTTTTGTAATTTCTATTGAAAATTCATCTCCAGCTTCTCCCATCTTGCTGCACTGCTTTATTCACTCACGAGGATCACCCATCCCTGGGAATGGACCCCATCGTGTCAACAGGCCTTTGACACCTTGAAATGACTCTTCACGACCTCGCCTGTTCTCCTCCTCCCTGACCTGATGGCCCCCTTCTTTGTGATGACGGATGCCTCCCTCCTTGCTATGGGGGGAGTTCTTATGTAACGGGATGTCAATGGCGATCTTCACCCTTGCGCTTACCTTTCTCGCACCCTTTCCCCCACCGAACGGAACTACGACATTTACGATCGTGAACTTCTCGCGGTCATTCACGCCCTTGCTGAATGGAAGCATTACTTGCAGGGGACCGGCTTACCTGTTACCCTCTTCACCGATCACAAGAACCTCGTGTACTTCAAACAACCCCATTGTCTCTTCAGACGACAGGCTCGTTGGATGCTGTTCCTCCAGGATTTCGATCTTCGCTTTTCTGTTCAACCTGGTTCTGTGATGGGCCCTGCTGATGCCCTTTCTCGCTCCTCCTCCACTGACACCTCTGCTGACAATGCCAATGCGGTCCTTCTTCCCTCGACCCTTTTCATCAACATCATTGATGCCGCCCTTCATGACAAGATCGCTCTCTCCACCCTCTTGGACCCTTTGGTCCTCTCGGCTCTTGAACGAATGCGTGAGGGCTCCCCTCTTTTCCCTCGCTCTTCTTGTCTCGACTGGTCCTTCTAGGACAGTCTTCTGTATTTCCGCTCTCGCCTTTATGTTCCCCCTTCTTCCCGTCGCACCCTCCTCTCCTCTATCCATACCTCCCCCACTGGCGGCCATGGCGGCCAATTCTGCACCCTCACCCTTCTCCAACGCAATTATTGGTGGCCAGGTATGTCTACCTTCGTTCGCTCCTTTGTTGCCGGCTGTCCTGACTGCCAGTCGTCCAAGCCACTCACCTCCCCTGTTGTCCCTCCTCTTTCTCCCCTGTCCTCCTCTGCATCTCGCCCCTTCCAACAACTCTCGGTCGATTTCATCTCTGGCCTACCCCCCATCGGTCCTTTTGACTCAGTCATGGTCATGGTCAACCATGGGCTCACTAAGGGGGTAGTTTTCATCCCTTGTTCCAAATCGATCAATGCCGCTGGAACCACCATTCTCTTTTTTCAACATATTTTCCCCCATTTCGGTCTACATGATCGACTTATCTCAGACTGAGGTCCACAGTTTGCTTCTGCCTTCGCTTGTGAGCTAGCCCGCCTCCTACACTACGACATCGCATTATCCTCAGCCTATCACCCCCAAACCGACGGAGAAACTGAGCGCATCAACCAAGAACTAGAAATATATCTCCACCTTTTTTGCAGCAACGAACCCTCTTCCTGGCCAGAACTCCTCTCCTTGGCCCAATTCCATCATAATTCCTCAACACACTCATCCACGAAATGCTCTCCCTTCTCCCTTATCTTGGGATATGACCCACGGACATATCCCACTTTAGGAAAAACATTCATCCCAGCCTTGACTGATCAGATGAACGAATTAAGCAGGGCGCGACTGGAAGTGTCTGCTGCACACAAACTATCCCAACAGTTGATGAGAACAAGAATCCGAAGCAAGTTCCATCCATGGAAAGTCGGAGATAAGGTATGGCTGAAGGTCTCTCATCTCCGACGAAGTATACCGTGGAGGAAGCTCAACCCATTATGGGAAGGCCCCTTCCTTATCACTCAGGTGATCTCTCCTGTGGCATATCACTTACAACTTCCTCCGACATGGAAGATCCACAATGTCTTCCATGCTTCTCTTCTTTCTTCCTTCCGCACAACTCCCGAATTCAGAACTCCAACACTTCGACCGCCGCCGGAGATTATCGATAACGAAGAACAATGGGAAGTAGAACGTATCTTACAACACTGCGGAGGAAAGGGGCAACGAAGTTTCCTGATCAAGTAGAAAGATTACTCGCATGCCGAAAATATGTGAGAGCTGGAGGACAATTTAGCTGGCGCACGGACCACCTTGCTGGCATATAAGAAATCTCACTGACTCAGTTGACTTCTCTAGAATGCCAGCTATCCGTCATCTTACCAACATCATGTCCACCGAATCAACCACCGCCCCCGTCCTACCTGACCCCCTTCCCCTCTGAGCCAACCTCCTACCGATCTTTCCCCGTCGTCTCCTTTTTGGAGCTATCCTACAAGACGCCATGCTAATGATAGCGATAGTCACTCACCCTCTCGCCGACGAAGCCATGCTGGAAGCATGCAACCTTTATCTCACTTACTCGACCCTCCGTCTTGTCATGCACCAGCTCATGCCTCACGACCGTCCTCCTACCTTAGCGGTGGAAGGGAGCATTTGCATTGCGCAAGCACGCATCCAGACTTTAGACCTCCTCTTCCTCTTATGCTTCGGAGACGTAGTTAACATGCTCCCTTATGAGTTAGTTGCTCCGATATTCTCCCCCCTTCTATGAACCCTTCATCCAGGAGTGTTGAGACATTACCTGACACAAGAAGATGATCCAGTCCTCCCTTGTACTCGCTCTACCCGCTCGACTTCTCCATCTCCCACCCCACTCCCACACCGACTAGTTACTGACTCTCCACCCTCATCCCCTCCTTTCTTGTCTCCATCGCCACCCCCGCTTGTCCTCTCAACGTTGCCAGACACTCGTCAGACTCCCACACCTGCTCCCCGTCGCTGGCCTTGATGCAAGACTATCACCTCGTCATTCGGGTTATCCACTTCCCCTATCTGTCGACGAACATTTTTACACCAGGAAGGGAGATGACCCTATCGATGTCAACACCCCAACAACTTGGGAGAGTTACTGCGTCCATTGTGGGGAATATGATACTCACCTGAGTATTCATTGTCTGATCTATACTTGCCCAGTCTGTCAACGGGTCGCCCCTGGTCACGCAAAAGAAAACTGTCCCTCCAGCATTTGTGCCACTTGTGGACATGTACACGGTTGGGCCCCCTGCCCTTCTCCTGACTATGATGTGAAGGCAGAGGAGGAGGACCTCTATGAACCTACCCCCCTTCCAGCAGAAGACCACGATGAACGCGATGAAGCATGGGCCACGAAGGGTCAATACTAGAGTGAAGAGTAAGATATCAGTCGGTGACTGATGTCTAAAACCAGGACTTTTGTTACATTTTTCTTGATTTTCCTTCATACTCCTCGCTAGTCACTCTTATCTTTCTTATCATGATCAGATCTCCCCTTATTGATGGACACCATTTTTCCTTCTAGGCAGTGATCATTATCATGCCTCATTTCCCTTATTGATCCCCATGCGATTACTATCTCCCCAATTCCCAACCGATCCTAATCATAGCCCCATAGATCGCTATGATAATGCTTAGTCAGGGTGGTCTGTGCACCACCGGGAGTAGTATATAAGATGGTGCCTTTGTACCAGTAGCAGTAAGCTAGTTCTACACAATACCACATAGTTTCTAGACTTGTCCTCATCACTAAGAGACTTTGCCTCAAAGTCTTGAGTAGTATCTTTCGACTTAACCATCAACAAGATACTCGAAGCGTAACACAAGGAGTATCCCATGGACAAGGGGTATTACTATAATAGGACATGGGGCAAGGGCTTACTGGTCTGGGATCCAGAACACAAGACACAAGATAGGAGAGATACATGAGAGTCCTACTGCAAAGACTGACAAACAGAGTATGGGAGTAGCTAGGAGGGTATATGTGACATTCAGCAGGGTAGAGCAGATGTAGGATAGAGTGTAGATGATAAGGAGCATATGATAGATCGTGCCAAGCATGAGCACTCAGTATAATGATGCAGAAAATCATAACATTGGCTCCATCTTTAGATTTCAAGCACCAGCTTGAAAAACCCTAAAGGAAAACCAAAATCCTTGAGAAGGCCCTGCTCAGAGAGTGAGAGCAAGAAGTCATGTTCTTCATCATTGAATAAGTCAAAATTGTCCAGGGAGAGGGGTGACAGGGATGAAGGTGTAGAGATGAACATGGTGGGGAAGAGAAGCTACAGATGACAGATGAAGAGATTGCAAGCAAAGACTAATGTTTCCAATGATGGAATGATTGTTGGATGCCAGGCATGAGGGATAGAGAGCCAGTGAGGTCGTTCAGGGATATGACAATCAAATGGTGGGCAGAAATGATCCAATCCACTAGGCATCCAGTGTGAGGGGGGAACAAGTCCAAAAGACTTCAAGGCAATAGGGGCAGCTTTGAACATGCTAGATCACACCATGGTGATGAACTTTGTTCAGCAAAGAGAAGAACTCATAAGGATTGAGGTTGGAGAGAGAAATATAGGGTGGTATGTCAACAAGATGAGAGTGAAGATGATGGTTAAGAAGGGCAACGTGAGCGTCAATGGTAGAGTTGGTGGAGAAGAACATTTTGAGGATATCAATAAGGGGGTAGAGTGATTCCTTATAAACTGTCAGAGTAGACAAAAGAGGCAACTGGTGCTAAGTCATGAGAAGCTAAAGAAGGTGATGGAGATCAGGAGAGATGGGGTTCTTGAGAGAAGTCCACTTATCAAGGCAAAAGGTGGGTATCCTGTGGATCAGGAGTGCCAGTGCTTCTATCAGCGGAAGCCATCAGAATGGGAATGAAGAGAAGACATTGGAATTGTATGGAAAATGCATAGAGCCGGAGGAGGAGATTCTAGGGTAGAGGCAATTCTTGGGCCATACTTCAAGGCCAGGAGGGAGGGGGAAGGAAGCAGTTTTACTTTGTGTAGGAAGACTATCTAGAGAAAGTGTATGAGATAGACTTGCCAGGTCCATGACCAACGAGGAAGGGAAGAGGGGGAGAGTGAAGGGTGCCAACCTTGCTCAACCTCTAAAGGGGTTCCATGGGCTAACCACACTGACATGAGCAGTTAAGCCTGAGACAGTTTAACGATCTACCCAGGTGCTCTGGTTATTTCATTTTGAATTATAACTGCTCACTTCTAAGTGTGAATGGGGGTATAACTACTCTAATCTAGGAGTGCCATCCACCAGTATCCAAACCATGGACTAGCAAGAGTAAACAGTTTAATGTCATACCTAGGACATATGAGCCATCTCAAATGATGACCCAAAGGAAGCAGTTTAAAGCTATACTGAGGGCTAACACCAACATACCAAAGTGTCCCTATAGATAGCAGTTTATCGCCATGCCTAGAGTGTTCTGAGACTCTTTTTGTGGTTTCAGCAGTTTTATGCCATGCTTAGGGTATTTTCGTTCTTTTTCTGGGTTTTCTAGATTTCAGCAGTTTAAGGCCATGCTTAGAGCCTACCAATAAGAGAGAAAGAGGAAAAGTACTCCTCAGGCAAAACTGGAGGCACCGATGATGGAAATCACCACAAATACATGATGTTGGGAGGGGGGGAGTACATGAAAATGGAGGAAGAGGAGTGTATAGAGTATACTGGGGAAGAGAGGAGAGCAAAGGGCATGAGGGAGAATGGAGATGAAAGTGACAATAAGTCCATGAACCATGGAGAGGAAAGACTGGTGAGACAAGGGGAACTGGCAATAGTAGAGGGGAAAGCCTGAGGAGGTGCAGAGAGCAGGGAGAGAGAGGCAGTGACAATGAGAGAGGAGGGGAAGAGCACATCCAGGGAGAAAGAGGGATGTTGGCAAACAACAAAAAGGTAGTCCACCGATCTGAATGAGACAGATGAATAGTCTGGGTGTTGCAGAGGTAGGTAGTAAACATATCATGAGGGAAGGAGGAGACAGATGGCAAGGGAAGAGATGCAAGATCAGCAAGGTAAGTGTCAAACATATCAGCAGGAAAGGGGGAAGAGGGAGTATGTGAGAACAGAAGAGGGCCAGAGAGGAAAGCATCATCCTCAACATCATCTGCCTAGGAGAACAAAAGAGGGAGGATAGGAGACCACTGGGGGGAAGGGCACAAAGGGGCAGAGAAAGGACAGCAGGAGGTTGATGGAGTGGCCATAGGAGAGGAGGTGACTGAAGACAGAAGGGGGACAATGCAGAGGGAGAGAATGGAAGACACCAAAGGAGTGAGAGGAGCATCAAGCAAAGAGGGGGATGATAAGGGGAGGAGGATGGAGTAGATGGCCATAAGCCCAGTAGAGGCAAGGTGAGAGCATCAGGGAATAGTGGAATATAACATGTAAGCATGAGCCAGAGCATGCTGGAAAAGAGAGGGTCACAGGACAGGTGAGGAAGAGCCAGTGGGCAATGTAACAACCCCTGCAATAAGGGGAGAGGATAGAGGGGAGGCCATGATGACATCGATGAGGGGAGAAGGAGAGGGTGCAGCAGCAGCAGGAAAGATAGTGGTAACCTCCACAGGGGTAAGGTGATCGTTAATGATGGCATTGATGGAGAGAGAGCAGGCAGAGGTGGTAGGAATGGCTGGTGATGGAGATGGGAGAGGGGTGGCATGCTCAGCAACCGCAGAACATGATAAGAGTGGGGTAGTCTGCACAGCAACCTCAGAGTGGGATGGAGAAGTGGTGACATCATCAGTGGAGAGGAGGAAAGGGGCAATCAGTGAATGGAGATAGTATTCTTATCAGTTTTGAAGTGCCTTCCATCATCGATGAACAAGAGCAGGGCTAGTAGAAAAAGAGGGAACAGCCAATAGACAATCATGGATTGATAAAGTGTTCTGTGATGCAGGACAAACAAGGGTGTAAGCATGTGCAATATGTTCTGCTGAGGGAAAGGGAGATTTGTGGTAGGGATGGGCAGCTTCTGTCAGGGAAAGTTGAGCAGCATGAATAGTGAAGAGGGAAATAGGAGTATGTCGATGGAAAGACAGTCATAAATTGTTGAGATGTTGTTGTTGTGAGAAGAAGGTGGCAGCAGCAGTACACCAAACAGAGTGTGTGTCAGGAATATTCAGCATGGACAAAACCATTTGTGCAAGTGTAGAATCAAGCCTGGCAGTGAAGGCATTGATGAGCATGGTATCGTCCCAAATGCCAGATTGTGTAGCAAATAATTGGAAAGAAGAAGAATAGAGGAGTAATCCATCAGGTTTCATTAAATCCTGGTGAAGATGCTGGAATTTGCGTCAGGCCTCCTCGGCAGCATTAAACAGGAAAAACATCTGTTTGAAGTCATTCTTGATGGTCTGATAGAGGTGACCTCATAGTTTGGTGCCTTTTTCATTGATAGTAGTGTACCAGCATTCAGCAAACGCTGGCCTACATCCTTTGGTTAGCTTACTTAAGAATACAAGGCTTTTTCCTGAGTCATTGTATAATCTTTCATTCAAAGAGAAGTGGCCATCCATTTGAGCAGGCCAAACAATTACATCAGTAGAGAGCCCTGAAAAGTCCTTGAGAAGGGCAGACAGTATTTCTTTATTGTCATCTATTACAAAATATTCTAGAAGAATAGGGGACTCAGGTTGTCCCTGCTGCATGGGAGATAATGGTGGAGAAGAGGAAGGAATATCGTTATTTTCTGATGACAATGATGATGAGGGTTCAGTAGGAGTCCTTGGTTCAAGGAACAATCCTAGGTTTGGAAAGAGAGGGGTCGTTGGGGAAGATCAGGGAGTAGCTAAAGGAAAAGTAGATTCAGTTGGTGGTGGAGGTACTCGTTCTGACAGGATGGGGTGGCTGGCAGTAATGGCATATAATTCAGGTGGTGATCCCACCACAGTTTGCTCCTCTTCTCTCTTTTGTTCTTCTGTTGCTAAGAGAGCATAATGATTTCTTCATTCTTCCTCTTGGCATTCTCATGCCATTCATCAATGAACTCATTCTAATGTAGTCATGGGGGTACATGCTACAGCAGGTTGGATAGTAAGAGGATTGTTTTCCTCTAGTTGAGATACATTATGGATGAGTTGTGCAAGGTAAGAGGTAGATGGTCTATGGCCAGCATGATATGGGATGGGACAGATTGGGCCTTCTCAAGCTGGACTCAATAGTGGTTGATCATGCAAAGACAGGGAGAGAAGAGAGAATCCAGGGGTTGTAGATCCTGAACTTCTTTGTGGAGAAGCAGTGACTGGGTTACAAGGAGGAAGAGTCAGGCAATGGGGGAACATGATGATTGACAGAGGGGATGGGTAGTATGTACTTGTTTGATAACAACATATGAGGGAGGATCCATATTCTTTTGTTACAAGTTATGACTTCCTTGAAATGGAAAGGCTTATCAACATTGAAGCCTTGGATATGACTTAACTATATCCTGGAATTGGAGGCCTTCACATAGGCATATTCCAAAGGGGATCTCAGAGAGTGTTCTGGAATGGAGATTGAATGATGGGATCCAAGGGAACAATAAAGGAAATCAAATAAGAATGTATGTACTTATACTACAGAGTATGGTGCACAGACCAGGCTGTGTAGGTACATATATGGAAGTAGGGTAAAGGGTTCCATAGCCCTAGGTATATGGTTATACAGGAATAGACCATCTATGATGGAGAAGCATACTGTAAGTCAAAGGGAGATGGCCCAATGGAGAATAGAGCAAGGAGTATCCCATGGATGAGAGGTATTACCATAATAGGACATAGGGCAAGGGCTTACTGGTCTGGGATCCAGAACACGAGGCACAAGATAGGAGAGATGCATGAGGGTCCTGCCATAAAGACTGACAAGCGGAGTATGGGAGTGGCTAGGAGAGTATATGCAATGTCCAGCAGGGTAGGGCAGATGTAGGATAGAGTGTAGATGATAAGGAGTATATGATAGATCATGCCAAGCATGAGCACTCAGTGTAATGATGCAGAAAATTGTAACAGCCATCTAGTTACTGTCTATACTGACCACAAAATTTTTTCCTACTTCCACTAACCCTATCATCTTTCTCAATGTCAGACTCATTGGATGCTTTTTCTCTAGGATTTCAATCTCTATTTCAATGTCCAACCTGGCTCTCACATAGCCCCCACTGATGACCTTTCCCACTCCCCCTCATCTGATACCTCTACTAACAAAGCCTCTGTTGTTCTTTTGCCTAATGACCTGTTTATCTCCCTTATTGATTCTGCTCTTCACAATAAAATTGTTCACTCCTCTGCCTCAGACCCTCTTGTTCTCTCCATTCTCTACCACATGCATAAGAGCTCCTTTCTTTTCCCTCACTCTACTCTTTTGGATTGGTCTTTTCTCAACAGTGCTCTTTATTATCGCTCTCATCTCTACATCCCTCCTTCTCATCATTTGCTTATCTCTTCTGTTCACTCCTTCCCTGCTAGTGGCTATAGTGGGTTTTTCTACACACACACTCTCCTCCAACACAATTATTGGTGGCCTAGCATGTCTTCTTTCATTCATTCTTTCGTCACCAGATGTCTTCTCTACCAGTCTTTGAAGTCTAACACTCATCCCATTCTTTCTCCTTTCTCCCCCCTCATCTCCATGGCTGTCTACCCATTCCAACAAATCTCTGTTGACCTTATCTCTGGCCTTCCCTCCATGGGCTTTCTTGATTCCATCATAGTCATGGTTGACTATGGTCTTATAAAGGGGGTAGTCTTTGTCCCTTGCTCAAAGTCAATCAATGCTTTGGGTGTTGCAAATCTTTTCTTCCATCATGTCTTCCCTCTTTACAGTCTCCATGATCATCTCATTTCTAATTGTGGACCTCAGTTTGCCTCAATGTTCATCCATGAGCTCGCACAGCTACTGAACTATGATGTCACTCTTTCCTCTGCATATCATTCTCAAACTGACAGTGAATTAGCAAACTGACAGTGAATCAGAATGGGTGAACCAAGAATTAGAAACCTATCTTCACCTATTTTGTAGCAATGACCCTCACTCATGGCTGGACTTTCTCCCCTTTGTACAATTTCACCACAACTTGTCTGTGTATTCTGCAACCAAAACCTCTCCTTTTTCTCTACTCTTGGGCTATCAACTGCAAGCCTATTCCTCACTTGGCCATATGTTCCTGCCAGTGCTCACTGATCAACTAACCAAAATGGATGAAATGTAGAAAGAAGCTGCAGCAGCCCACAAAATGGTGCAACACCTGATGAGAGAGCATATCTGCATGAAGTTCCAACCATGGAAAGTGGGAGATATGGTGTGGTTAAAAGCCACTAATCTCTGCTGGAGTACCCTATGGCAGAAATTGAATCTATTATGAGAAGAACCTTTCCCTATCACCCAAGTCCTTTCCCCTGTAGCATATTGTTTGAAATTGCCACCATCATGGAAGATTCATGACGTGTTCCACACCTCCCTCCTCTCTTCCTTTCATTCCACAAAAGTGCATGGAGTTCTGATCCTCCATCCACTAGCAGAGATTATCAACAAAGAAGAACAATGGGAAGTGGAGTGGATTTTAGATCATAAGGGGTTGAAATACCACTGAAAGTATCTGATCCAATGGAAGAGGTATTCTCAAGTAGAAAATATCTGAGAACTGGAGAACAATTTAGCTGGCACATAGACCCTCCTTCAGGCATATAAGACAAGGCATTCTCTTTGACCATCTCACTTCCATACCATGTCTTATGTTTGCAACATGTCTTCCTTGTCCATCCATTTCTCAACTGACTCTCATATCTCTGCCACCTTTCCTCTTCACACCAACCTCCTTCCTGAATTCCCCTATCACCTCCTCTTTGGAGCAGTCCTGCAGGATGTGAATTTGATGCTGCAGATCTCCTGCCATCTCTTATCTATTGATGCCCTTCTGGAAGGTTGCATGCTCTATCTCTCCTACTCCACCTTATATCTACTTCTGAATAATACTACTTGTTACAGGTTTGACTCCTTGGAATGGAAAGGCTTATTAATGTAGGAGCCTTGATGACAACTTGACTGTATCCCTAGATTGGAGGTCTTCTACAACATATTCCAAAGGGGATCTCAGGATGGTTCTGAGATGGAAATTGGATGACAAGATCTAAGAGGAACAAAAAAGGAATCAAATAGAAAGCTAAGCACTAGTCTAGCTTTGTAAAGATATAATAATGTAATAGTGAGAATATAGATGAGAGACTATCCCTCTACTATACATACATACTTATACTATAGGGTATGGTGCACAGACCAGGCTATGTAGATATGTATGTAGTAAGTCCATAACCCTAGGTACAGGGTTTGTATGGGAATAGGCCATCCATGATAGAGAAGCATACTGCAAGGCAAAGAGGGATTCCACAGGTGAAGGGTAATTCCACAAATGGACATGGGGCAAGGGCTTACTGGTCTGGGACATGAAACATGAGGCAGACAATAGAGGAAATGCATAAGGGTCCTGCCATAAGGACTGACAAATGGATGATAGGAGCAGCTAGGAGGATATAAGCAATATCCAATGGAGTAGGGTAGAGACAGAATAGGGCATAGACAATGAGCAGGAAATGAGAGAGCATCTCAAGGAAGAGCACTCAGTGTAATACTAAGGAAAATCATAACACTACTCCTCATGACCGACCTTGCTTTCTAGCAGCTATGGGGAGCATCTGTATTACTCAAACTTGTATCCAAACCCTTAACCTCCTCTTTTGTCTTTGACTAGGTGATATGATCAATACTCTTCCTTATGATGACATAGCCTATATCTTCCACTCTCTCTTCCACACACTTCACTCTGGAGTGCTAGCCACATATCTCACTACAGACAATGACTCTATCATCCCTCCAAGGAGGGCTATAGCCCCAAGTCCATCACCTCTTCCTTGATCTCCTCCTTCCATACCTCCTATATCTCTATCTTCTCCTCTGAATTCTCCCCCTCCCATTCACACCCTGCTGGACAATCACTTTGGTACCCCATCACTGTCTTCATCATGTCAATATCACTTGTCTACAACCAGATCCCCTATGCATTCTGGACATGCACAGTGACACCCTTGACTATGTCCTATCCTTTCCTTTGGTCTAGCTTCCTCCACCCAACAACCCCAATGGAATCCCTATGTTCCCCTCCCTGGATCTTCTGCTAACCCAATCAATGTTGATGCTCCTGATACTTGAGAGTCATTCTGCCAGTGGTATGAAGAGTATGATACCCATTTAGGCATTTATTGTGCAAACTATGAATGTCCTTCTTGCTGATGATACACTCCCAGTCATTCCATCCACAATTGCAAGACTGCCACTTGTCCCACCTGTCATCAACTATATTGGAACTCTCCATATCCCACACATGATGATTGTTCTTCCATGGGTTGTGTAAAGTGTCAAGACTTGTCCTGGAGGGAACCATGTCTGTCTGTCCTCCATTGTCATCAAGCAGAAGAAAATGATACCTCTAACAACCCAATCCCAGAGGATCAGCATGATGAGTGAGATGAAGCATGGGTAGGTAAGCATTGAGTCTGGTGACTCAATTCTAAAGACAGACCCTTTGTTACAACCTATGTACATTTTTCTTTCTTCTTTGTCTTTCCTCTCTTCTTGCTTCTTTCATATCCTTCTGTCAGACATCCTTTCCCTTTCCAGATAACCTATTTTGGTTATCTCATGTCTCCTTCCTTATTGTTTACCTACTATCCCCAACCATCATTCCACAGTAGCTGAGTCAGATGGTCCATGCTCTTAGGGTAGTGGTACTTAACCTCAACACATGTACTATAGTAAGTAAGCTAGTTCTATGTAATCCAACATACTATTAGCCTCATTCTCAAGCCTCTACTCAATCAAGCCCTTGCCTTGTCTCTCCAGTAGAGTCAAGAGCTTAGAAGTGTAACAGTCTCCACCAAGATCAGTAAATGGTATATGAAGGCCACTCACTTCAAAACACAATAGGAACTTGCTGATCAAATTGAAAAGCAACACTCTCAATCTTCTACTATCTATACATCTCCCTTCCACCACTCCACTTCTTCCTCCACTTCTAAAGATCCAAATTCCATGGATGTGGATGGGCTAACTATGGAACAAGTTGCTGAACACAGGCAATGAGGTCTTTGTTTTAAATGCCATATACAAGGCCATCTATCTAGAGAGTGCCCAACTCATAAGAAGTGACCTGAAAAGAAGGAAGTATGAAAGGAAGAGACTGAAGAAAGAAAAGAGGATGAAGAAGATGCTGAAGAAGAGACAGTGGAATTATTATCTACTCATCTCTTTAAGCCAAAGGATTTTTAGATGAGAGGACTGTACCAATGTCAGTACCCTCCATTTCACAAGTCACTTGCTGTCCCATACTAGTAGCTGAACAATGATCCAAATCACTAAATTTACCTTTTCAACTTGTTGTGACATAAGGAACTTTGAAAACCATCAAAACCTCTACTCTAATAGACTCAGGAGCAGAGATATCCTGCATAGATCATCACTTTGCCAAGAAATATAAAATTCCCCTTGAATGACTAGCTCATCCAATCATTGCTAGAAACATTGATCAGTCACACAATACCACCATTCATTTCTCTACTTCACTCTATATGAAGATAGAAGGACAGACATGGAAAGTACTATTCTACATCATGAACTGTGGAAAAGAAAATGCAATCCTAGGTACACCTTCTTTGGAATAGGCTAATCCTATCATTGACTAGAAGAAAGAGACTGTCACCATTGATGAATCCCTTGATAAATCTCTTGATCTTTACTTAGAACATATAGGGGCTCATGCTTCCTACCTGTCTAAAGGAAAACCAAAGAAGAAACCTCCTCTCCCAGATCATGTAGTTCTCAACAATATCAAAATTGAAGGACCCAACTGATACCTCAATGACTAAACCGCAGAACAGCTGGTTGATGGACAGCTGGACTTTATACCATTGCTACTCTCCATCACATGAGAGGACAAATGGTTATCAGCCTCTGAATATCAAAGATAGTGGCAAAACTCACTCAGTCCACTGAACTTGCTATAGCTACAGAAAAGGCTAAACCAAAAGCAACCCTGCTCTCGGAATATGAGGAATTTGCTTCTGTGTTCTCTAAGGAAGCAACCAAACATGTTCCCCCATCTTGACCCTATGATCATGCCCTACATATGAAGGAAACCTTTATATCAAAGATTTCCAAGATCCACCCTCTCTCCCCTGATGAGAGGAAAGCTACAGATGACTTCATTGATGAGCATCTTCAAACAGAGAAGATCTACCCCTCCAAATCTCCTCAGGCTTCTCCCTTCTTCTTCATCAAAAAGAAAGACAGAGGCCTTCATTCTTGCCAGGACTATTGATATGTCAATAAACACACTGTCTAGGACACATACTCTCTTTCTCTCATCTTCAGTCTCATATCCAAACTTAAAGAAGCCTCTTGCTTCACCAAGTTTGATGTATGATGAGAGTACAACAATGTCTGAATTAAAGAGGGTGATCAATGGAAGGCAGTGTTCATCACACATAGAGGACTCTTCAAACTAACTGTTATGTTTTTTGGTCTTTCAAACTCTCCAGCTACTTTTCAGCAATTTATAAATGACTCTTTCTGTGATATGATCACCAAAGAATGGTTAATCATCTATATGGATGATCTCCTAATCTTCTCCAACTCACCTTCTGAACACAAACAATGAATGAAAGAATTGGACTTATGTCTCAAACTGGAGAAATTCAAGTTCAATGTCTCTGAGGTGGAATACCTTGGAATGATCATCAAGAATGGCAAACTTGCCATGGACCCTGTCAAATTAGCCAGCATCCAAGACGGGCCTATCCCAAAATGCATCTATGATGTATATTCCTTTTTGGGGTTTGCTAACTTCTATTGATAATTTGTTATGACCTTAAGCCTCAAGGACTAATGGTTCCACACTGGCTGGACAATCTTACAGTATTCCACCAAGACTGGCAAGAGATAGAGTGAAGGATGGACAAATGAGACGAAATCAGAGTGAGACTTGTCCTTAATACTCTGTAGCTCAAGTCTAGGAGACTGAATGCCAACAATAGTACAAATGGATTAGGTTAGAGTATCCAGTACATGTTCCTACTTATTTATATGATAGATCTACTGTGCACAGACCTTACTCTGGTTGATGCTATGCATCCTAATGTCTGGAGTGATCTAAATAGGTAGTTGGTACTAGGTGTAGTCAACTAAAATTGAAAATATTATGAAGTGTTGAAGGAAGAGTGAAGAATGATGAAGATAACTAAGTGTAGTAAATGGAAGTGTACATTTTGGTGAAGTAAAGTAGTAGTGTTGTAACATAATTCCTCTCTCATTTCTCTGATGTTACTTGACCACTTCTTGATCTTACCAAGAAAAACCAACCTTGGGATTGGACAAATCAATGCAAAACTGCCTTTCCTACATTAAAACAGATGTTCTTGTCCTAGTCCATCCTCCAACTCCCTGACTACTCCAAATCTTTCACCATTGCCACCAATACCTCTCTCTATACATTGGGTGGTGTCCTTCTTCAGACCAATACAAATGGGGCCTGGCACCCTTGCAGATATCTTTCCCAAATGTTTTCTCTTGCTGAACAAAACTATGATGTCTATGATCACAAACTCCTTGCAATCATCCAAGCTCTTTCCACCTGGAAACATTTCCTTTGTGGATCTCCTCACTCTATTCAGGTCTTCACTGACCATAAGAATCTGACATATTTTCATCAACCCCAGAAACTGAACCACCACCAGACCCATTGGCTGTTAGATCTTGCTGACTATGACCTTCAACTGACTCACATTGCAGGTCACTCTCTGACTGCCCCTGATGCTTTATCTCGTTGTCCAGACCATCTACCTGACATACCCTATGATAACACCAATGTCACTCTTCTTCCCCCTGATCTTTTTGTCTCTCTCATTAACACCAAACTGTCTCAAAAGATCACCCACTCCTCCTTCTCTAATCTAGTTATTCTTGATTCCCTTCATGCTCTTGCTAGTAAGGTCCCCCCTCACTTCTGCTCTCATCTTTCTAATTGGAAGTATAATGCAGGCATCCTCACCTATTGGGGCCACATCTATATCCCCAATGATCTCTCCCTCCACTGGGCAGTTGTCACTCATTCCCATGACCATGCCACTACTGGTCATCCTAACATTCTTAAAACTCATCAGATGATTGCCTCTGAATTCTGGTGGCCAGGCCTAGCTGTCTTCATTTGCAATTATGTTGCTGGCTGCGCTACTTGCCAGCAGAGTAAGGCAAACACTCATCTGACTATTCCCTCTCTTTCTCCCATGCCATCTTCCACTTGCCACCCTTTCCAACAGATCTCTTGTGATTTGATCTCCAACCTTCTCCTTTCTGATGGCTTTGATTCACTTTTGGTTGTGGTTGACCATGGCCTTACTAAGAGGGTGATTCTTTGCCCTACTAAGAAAACAGCCACAGCAGAGAACATCACTGCTCTTTTCTTTAAGAAGGTCTATCCATGCTTTGGCCTATATGACAAGATTATTTCTGATAGAGGCTCCCAATTTGCCTTAGCATTCACAAAAGAACTCAGACAAATCCCAGGATGTAACCTTTCTCTCTCCACCACATACCACCCTCAGACCAATAGAGAAACTGAATGCATCAACCAGGAAGTAGAAACATATCTCCAAATCTATTGTGGAAGTAACTCTACTTCCTGGGTGGAGAACATTACATTTGCCAAATTCACTCATAATCATTGACCTCATTCCATTACCAATAAGTCGCCCTTCTTTCTCATGATAGGCTATGAACCCCTTTCCCTTCCTTCCATCATCACAGAATCAGACCTCTCTGCCATTGAAGAACAACTTTGACTCCTTACCTTCACTCAAGATGAAGCCCTTGCCACACATGCTTTAGCACAGCAAGTAATGAAAAACTGAACAACCAAGAACTTCACATCCTTTCAGAAAGAAGACAAGGTGTGGCTAGAAGCATGGAACTTAAGACATTCCATTCAAAACTCCAAATTTGCACCCAAACAAGAAGGACCCTTCATCATCACACAGGTCTATTCTCCACTATCTTACAGACTCCAACTCCCACAGATGTGGAAGATTCATCCCATCTTTCATGCTTCTCTTTTATTGCTCTATTGCAAAAATAGCATATATGGCAAGAACTTCCCAAAACTGCCACTGGATCTAGTTGCATCAGAAGAACAATTCAAAGTGGAGTAGATATTAAAACATCGAGGTACTCTTTGCAACCATTCCTATCTGATCTGTTGGAAAGGATATCCACTAGAAGATGACTCATGAGAACCAGGGTGGAATCTAAAAAACATGAGGAAAATCTTAGAAGCCTATAAGAAACCCCACTCAAAGGCATTTTCCACCCAAACAAAACCTTCCCACCAACAATGACTTCTTCAAGCTCTTCCCTCTCAGTTCTCTTCAAATTCCTTTCTGCTACTTGCCCTCCTTTTGCCAATTTCTAAGTTTCCCTTGAAGAAAGCTCACTTGAGCTTATCATCTCCCATCTTGAAGACCCCCATCTTTCCATCTCCTTTGATTCCTTTCTAGAAGAAGATTCTACCCTTGGGCTTTTGCTCAAGATATATAACCAATATGCCACAGTACATGTATTAGTGCATATTTTTGAGTGAGATCCCCCTCCCCTGTAAGACTTTCCTGCTATCTTCTCTACTCTCTCTGTCAGATTGGCTACTCTTCAACAGAACCTGGTAGCAGCTATACATCAACTCAATATGTCAGAACTCTTAGATGATATTGACTTCTCTCTCCAATGTTGAGCCAGAGCCCTCTACAATGAAGATGGCTCCCAATAATCAATCTCCCCTTCTCCTGTATCTGTTCCCCCTCCTGTACTATCTACTCTATCCACTGATTCCACTTCCCTAACCCCAAATGAAGAAGCTGCCTTTGTATGAACCATGAATTAGATAGAACAAGCTCATATTGCCAAGAAACTATGAGCCTAGACTGGGCCTTCTCTTCTATCAGAACATCTCCAATACCAAGATGCATGCTTCATATGTCATCACCCTGGATATTTAAAAAGAGATTGCCAGGAGTATACCTATCCTTACTGCCTTCGGCAGACTCCAGGCCATCTTCCCTCACTCTGCCCTAGTAACCATGAATCTATTTGTCCATGATGTTATCATTGCACCCCAGATCATGGTCCTACATTCTGTCCAACTACCAGGTGATCCCCCACTCACTCACTTTCCTCCTCATCTTCTTCTTCTTGACAAAGTCATCAAACCTCTCAATCTAATACCCTCTCTTCTGTAGGCTCCCACCACCCAGCCCCTGAACAGATTATCAATACAATAGTGTAGCAAGTTCTCTCCACTATTCACAAGACTACAGGAATGATCACCTAAATCATCCAAGTAGTCCAATTGCAAATTAACCATGTTAACCAGAGGATAGAGGAACTTGAATGCAAACCAAGCTCTACTCTATCTAATCGAGCTGATATGGGTTAGGGGGTGTCAGCATAGACAAATGAAGAATCAATGCTTGTGGGATCTACCACCCTTTCCACTATCTCATCTCTTCTACCTTCTATGGTGACCACATCATTTATTGATTACATTACACTACCTGATACAGACCCAACCAACTATGATGACTCATACAATGAAGTGGCTCTCACTAATATGACCAGCTCTCCTGGTTACAATCATGCACAATTGTATTGAAAGTCAGTGACTTTTGCTGTACTAAGGGGGTAATGTTATATTTTATTCTCTTTTATCTCTTTTCCTTCAATTATCTTTCCTCTATCCTCCCTTTCCTGATTATCTGATGATCTTTCCATTGTCTTGACTAGATTTCCCATGATCTGGACACTATTCCCTTTCTAGGCTTCACTCTTTGAAGACCTCATGTTCTTCTTACATTCATCTTGATTGATGGTGGCTACAATACCTTCACTCTGACTCACTCTGACTCATAGTTAGTCATTCCATAGTAGACACCACTTGGTCTATACACTCAACCAATACCTATTTAGATTAGCACCTTGTACAAGTATCCTCTAAGCTTGATCTTTCTTGTATTCTTCAATATCTATGTTAATCAATCCATTGGTTTCTCTAGCTCTCTGACTTGCAGTCTGTCTGGATGCCTTGCTTCATCAATACCTTCTTCAAGAAAGACTAAGACTTTGATCTAAGCCCTCCAGCTTGTGAGGCACTGATACCTTCTACTTGAAGAACCAGGACAAGATTCCTTTCAAGAGCTATGCTTGTCTCTACCTGAGCCAAGTATAACAGTACCCTTGCCCATGCTCATCAACTTCATCCCACCATTCCTCACCACCCCCATCTTGCTTCTGGTTGTTACAACACCACTACTTTATTTCATCAAAATGTACACTTTCAAGTACTACA
This sequence comes from Xerocomus amazonicus, assembly GCA_038089295.1. Lineage (NCBI taxonomy): Eukaryota > Fungi > Basidiomycota > Agaricomycetes > Boletales > Boletaceae > Xerocomus > Xerocomus amazonicus. The sequence continues at coordinate 23,636 of JBBPKO010000371.1, forward strand.
CTTAGTTATCTTCACTATTCCTTACTCTTTCTTCAACACTTCACAATCTTTTTGACTTTAGTTGGCTACATCTGGTACCAACTACTTATTTAGATCACTCCAGACATTAGGATGTGTAGCATCAACCACATTAGAGTCTGTGCACAGTAGATCTATCATATAAATAAGTAGCAACATATACCAGATACTCTAGCCTAATCCATTTGTACTCTTGTTGGCATTCAGTCTCCTAGACTTGAGCTATAGAGTATTAAGGACAAGTCTCACTCTGTTTTCACTTCATTCATCCATTCTTCACCCTATCTCTTGCCAGTCTTGGTGGAATACTGTAAGAATGTCCACCCAGTGTGGAACCATTAGTCCTTAAGACTTAAGGTCATAGCACAGGTGGTATCACTACTATCCAGTCTCTTTTACTGTCTTCCTGATCTTCTCCTACCTTGTCTTCCCTCCTGGATGCTCTGCTGGAACCTCTATCCTCTTCTCTGCTTCTCTCCCCTTGCCTTGTCTCTCTTCCCTCCTTCTATTCTTCCTCTCCAGTCATCTCTCTTGCCTCTACTTGTCCCCCTTTCTCAACCATCTCTATGTTACGTTTTTCTGTAGCATTACACCAAGTGGTCATTCTCAGCATGCTCTACCATCTTACATTCATCATCTTCACCCTATCCTATGTCTGCCCTACCCTGCTGGTAGTCACTTATACCATCCTGGCCATCCCTCTACTCCACTTGGCAGTCCTTACAGCAGGACCCCTATGCATTACCCCTATTGTGTGCCTCATGTTCCATGTCCCAGACTGGTAAGCCCTTGCCCCATGTCCATTTGTAGTATTACCCTTCACTCTGGCTATACCCCTTTATCCTGTTCTGCCACAGGCCATTCCTGTTGCTTCTCCCATATGGTTCTCTTCTCCACAGCACACTTCTATGCTGTGAGGTATGCTTCTCTCTTCCCACAGATGACTATTCCCATACAAACCCTTGACCCAGGGTTATGGACAGTTCTATATACATATATACATAGCTTGGTCTGTACACCATCCCCTACAGTATAAGTACGTATGTACACAAGGGGAATGTCCCTCATCCATATTCTCACCTTTACAGGGCTAGCCTAGGTAGCTAGCTCAATCTCTATTTCTCCTTTACTGTTCTCTTGGACTCTGTTGTAAGACCTCCATCCTGGAACATACCCTCAGAGATCCCCTTTGGAATACACTCAAGGAAGGCCTCCAATCCTGGGATATAGTCAAGTCATACTCAAGATGGTCAGCATTGACATCTTTCCATATCAAGGAGATAGACTCATAACAAAAGAATATAGATCCTCATTGTACTGCGCTATTAAGCCCATATGACCCAGAATCATCATATCCATTAAAGATGTCACAACACCCCACTCTCCCCACACATTCATCCACAGGACCTTATACTCCCAGAACTAGAACTCCTTGCCCATCCCTCTATGACCATCCACGATCGACAACTTCTTCCCCATGCCCAGGTTCAGAGTCAATGACCTCTGGAACTCTCCATCTATCACTTCCCCTATGAGAAGTGTCATCATCGCCATGGACACGACCTCTCCATACTGGACTAGTAAAGCCACAATTGGCATAAATAGTCTGAGAAGCAGGAACTCTGCAGAAAGAGACTCCTGTTCCATCATCCTCTCAACAAGAAGAAGCAAGTGTATCTCACCTGACAACCTCCACTCATGAACAAGCATATTTTTGCCTGCAAAGAGAACAGCAGGCACGAGCAGCAGAATTACCAGAGTTAGCTGCAATAGAACCATCATATGCTAGAAGACCAACAGCTCCTGGAGTATCAGAATTATATAGTGTAACCTCTGGTCAGTATACTGCCCCTTCTAGTTTTGAATTACCACCAGCACCACTTGTCCTCCCTTCCCCCTCTTCTTGACCATCACAAGAACTTCCAGCTACTCCCGACTCACCAATGTTTCTCTTGTCCAGAGAACCTACTGAAGTGTCGAACTCTTCCTTCTTTTTGTTACGATTTTCCCTAGCATTACACTGAGTGGTCATTCTCGGTATGTCTTATCATCTGTCTTTCGTCATCTTCACCCCATCCTACGTCCGCCCTACCATGCTGGAAGTCACTTATACCATCCTGGCTGTCCCCCTACTCCGCTTGGCAGTCCTTATGGCAGGACCCCTATGCATTACCCCTATTGTGTACCTCATGTTCCATGTCCCAGACCAGTAAGCCCTTGTCCTGTGTCCATTTGTAGTATTACCCTTTACCCTGGCTATACCTCTTTACCCTGTTCCGCCATGGGCTGTTCCTATTGCTTCTCCCATATGGTTCTCTTCTCCACAGCACACTTCTACGCTGTGAGGTATGCTTCTCTCTTCTCATGGATGACCATTCCCATACAAACCCTTGACCCAGGGTTATGGACAGTTCCATATGTATATACATAGCTTGGTCTGTGCACCATCCCCTATAGTATAAGTACGTACGTACATGAGTGAAACGAGATCAGAAAACCACAGAGACGGAACTGTGGTAGAACAACAGCAACAGATAGAAACACCAACACTCAAGTGAATGCTGGGGCAAGGATAGTGGGTGGAGTCACACACTTGTACTGGCCTGGTTTTTAGATCCCAGATAATGCTCAAGTGAACAAGACTGGGGATTCCAGTCGTTGCACACCCAGTATTTATATT
>JBBPKO010000372.1:9612-26298 GCA_038089295.1 Xerocomus amazonicus
CTATCAGACGGTCATTCAATGATCTGAGGTTGATGATGATGATCCATGTCCTGACCACAGAGCAGGATGCGGGGTATCATCTTAGTGATTGAGTCGAACGAAGGTGATGATGGGATTAAATTGATGGTTTATGAGCATGTCATCAACGCAAACAACGACACGCTCCTGGTGTAGTGTGAATTCATGGCTGGTGGGCACATCATGCAGCCCAGCTCCCCGCTCTGATGATACAAGCGTTTGGTCATATCAACTCTGGCATGACATCAAACTGCTCCCACTCAGACTTACCTAGTCGCAGTGGTCACGTCGCATGTGTACGTGCACGCAGTGAAGCATCATTTACGGTTGTGGCCCTGTCCTCTGCCCTGTCAAGCGCTCCCTGCCCAGGGAGATCTCACTAGTCCAGTCAACATGTCGTCGCTCATACCTGAGCCCAGGCTTGGCCCAGGCCCGACCCAACCTTTTCTCGAAGGCTCGGGCTCACATTTAGACAGGCCCGAGCCCTGGTAGGCCCAAGCCCGACCCGGGCCCGCACATCACTAATTGTATGGTCGATGACGTTCCCGTTCACGAACGCCACATCAGTAGGTAACATTGTTTCAAAGGTGAAAATGCTCAAACTTCAGCTCCATTGGCATATCTCGCTGCATGTTCAATCGGCTCGCAAATAACTCGGGGTGTGCTGAGCTTACGAAGTGGTGAACTTCGGGTGACGCCCGACGAAGATACCCAAGTTATCGAGACATCGTAGTCAGTATGGTTGCCTAGCAATGCAACAAATTTTAGTGCTGAAGTACGCTTCGCACATATTACTCTAGGAAACCCATTCATAGATATTGTATTATACATTATGTAGATGGCAACACTATTCTGTTAGATTACCAAGCACGTGCGCGGCCACATCCGGACCGAACTCAAGCGAGACGCGCACGCGCGAACGCACTCCCCGCTAAAGACGTCCCTCGTGCATTCTCTACCCTAGCACTCCAACTCTCTGCCTTGCAACAGCATTTAGTCCCTGTATTACATCAATTACAGATGACTGAACTAATTGATAGCATCGACTTTGCACTAGAACGAAGAGCGAGAGCACTTCGTAACCCCGATCATTCCCAACGATCCCTTTCCCCCCCAGCTATTCCCATTCCTCCTCCCACAGAACCGAACCCCCAAACGACCGTATCCACCCCATCCGCGACATCAGCTCCTCTCACTCCAAGAAAGGAAGAGGCCTTCCAACGGGTGATGAATCAGATCGAATGAGCACGGGTTGCAGAACGGCTGAGAACACAAGAAGGACTGGTTTTACCCCCTAACCATCCTCAGTATCACCGAACCTGTTTCTTCTGTCGATGCCTCGGACATTTAAAACAAGATTGCCAACTCTATGAATGCCCTCACTGCCAACAGTATTCACCTGGGCATTTACCATCCTTCTGCCCAGCCACTCGACGATCACCACCCCGAACACTCTCCTCTTTGTCATCTTCATCTCATCATAGCCGACATATCTGAACCAACACACCCTCTTCCACGAGGTCCTACTACCAAGCACCTGAGCGATGGGTCGACAAGACGACGAATCAATTGATTTCCTCAATGAACGAGACCACAGCTCTCATCTCAGCCTCTACTGAGCAGATGAGGGAGCAGATAAACCAGTTCAACGAGAGATTCAACAAACAGATAGCTGCGTTACACTGCGAACCTAGCCCCTCATCTTCCGACCAAGCCGACGCAGGATGGGGAACCCCGGCTTGGGAAAACGAAGACTCCACGTTGGTAGGAGCTTCCACCTTATCCACCGTCTCCACTCTTCCTTCTACCACGGTGACCACGTCATTCATTGACTATGTTACCCCTCCTACTACCGACCCCACCAATTACGATGACCCCATCGACAATGTAGGATACGGAAATCTCACCGGTTCTCCGGTCTTCTCTTCCCTTCGGGATTTCTTTTGAAAATACGGCGATTTTCACCATACTAAAGGGGTAATGTTACATTTTCTTATTCTTACCCCTATACTTGATTACCTTTCCCTGATTTTCCCTTTTTCTACCATATGATAACCTTTCCATGACCTTGACTGTTTATCCCACAACCTGGACGCTATTTCCGTTCTAGGCATAGGATGTTCCTTTGCCTCGTGTCCCTTTTTCTTCCCTTCTTTGATGGTTGCCACGATACGATAGCTGTGACTCGACATGACTTACTATAAGTCCTTCTATGGAAGGACACAGCTTGGTCCGTGCACCAACAGGATACCTATTTAGACTAGCAACCAAGTAGACGAGTTCCCTAAGTAGTTTCTCCCTTGTATCTTGCGACATACTCATCAATAGATCCTTTGGTTTCTCCAACGTTTACTTAGTAAACTGTCTGGATGTTCTACTTCCTCGATACTAGATCCAAGACCTCTGGCTAGAGAGGCAATGATACCTTCGACACGAAGGCCCAGACTTAGAACCCTCTTTCAAGGGCTACACTCGTTCCTCCCCGGACCAAGCATAACAGGTGGACGGGGATTGAGTAGATGAGAGCTTTGCTTGGGGCTCCATTGGCATAGACACAGGCTTGAGTTCGTCGAAACTGAAACAGCGTAGGATTGACTCTAGGTACGAACGCTGCAATAGCGCGATAGTGCAGTCATCTCGATTGCACATGACTTTGATGCCGAGCAGCCAGTGGAGTTCGCCGAGATCGGTAATCTTGACTAACTTCTGGATCCATGCCTTGAACTCTAAAATCAAAGCAAGACTGGATGCAGCGATCGTGCAATCGTCAACGTGCACAACGATAATGATGATGAGCTTGCCATTCCAATGCAGAAACACTGCCTGATCAACCTCGCACTGCCTGAATCCCATAATCTTCACCAAGATCTCCACCAACTTCTGATACCATCTCCTGCCACTCTGCTTAAGCCCATATAATGTCTTGCATAATCGGCAGACGCGGCTCAGGTATTTTGGGTCGGAATAGCCGGGTGGCTGATGCATGAAGATGCATTCCTCGTCCTGTAGCTCACCATTTAGATATGCTCTCTTGATGTCGATCTGGTGTAATTCTAGATCTAATCGAGCGGCTACGGCAAGGACTGTTCTGATTGACGCCAACTTTGCGATGGGCGCGTATGTGTTGAAGTAATCGACTCCCAGGACCTGTGAGAAACCCTGCACCACAAGGCATGCCTTGTGACGTATGATATTGCCGGCAGCGTCTTTCTTGGTGCAGAACACCCATTCAGAGCCGATGATATTGGCACTGGCTGGCAGGTCGACTAATTCCCATGTCCCAGTGTTCTTTAGAGTAGTTAGCTCCTCCTCAATACCGTGCTCCCATTGTGGCCAATCAGGACGCCGTTTTGCTTCAGCGAGAGAAACCAGTTTGAGTGCCTCAGCCTCGGCAATAACATCATTAAGCGTGAGAGTGAGTTCGGCATCATCTATGGCCGAAAGGACATGATCAGCCGGTTCTGACAGTTCTGAGATCGGATCAGGGAGTTGAACTCCGCGAGGCGGTGTGGCGTCTATGGCTTTACCACTGAGGATGTCAAGTAGGTGTTGGCTTGGCTGACAGATTCGCTTTGGGCGTTCCTGAGGGACAATCGGATTAGGCGGTGCGGGTAGCGCAGGAGCACTTAGTGCTTCGTCGGTAGCCGGCACTTGGTGTATGTGTGCGTGCGTAAACTCGACTTGGCATTCTTGGCGGGCCGAATCTCCCTCCCCCTTGAGATTGTGCTGCACAGGTCCCCAGCGGACATCGTGTTCGACAGTGACCACCCGCTTCATCAGCCAAAATACCCTGCAAGCGGTCTCCGTGTGTTCATCAATTCCAACCCATCTAACTCTATCCGCTCTCCAACTGAGCTTATCCTTGCCCTTCTTCCAAATATAGACAATGCTACCCCATTCTCTAACTCCGCAAAGATCCGGCTTACGTCCGAAGGCTATTTCAAATGGGGTTCAGCCATTCAATACCTTCGTGGGTGTCCGATTCTTCAACCAGATCACATGACACACAGCCTCCCCCCAGAGATGCCGAGGGAGGCCACTCGTGTGCAACAAGGCCCATACCCATTCTAAGATGGTGCGATTGAGTCGTTCAGCAACACCATTATGCTGAGGAGTATTGCGCGCCATGAGCCATTGAACCGTTCTCTGGCGCTGCAAGTGCGCCTGAAATTCTCTGCTCAGATACTTGCCCCTGCGATCAGAGTGGAGTACCCAGATCTTCACACCGAGCTGCTGGCCCAGCCATACCTCAAATTTAACATACAAGGTAAACATATCACTTTTCTGCCGAAGGACAAAAACGTGAGTCAGCCGGGAGTAATTGTCAGTAAAGGTGACATAATATCGCTTGCCGCCAAGTGTCTCCACTGGAGCTGGGCCCCAAACATCTGACCAAATGAGGGTGCCGAGTGTGGTACTCTGCTCCCTCTCACGTGTCTTAGCTATTGGCTTGCACATCGCCTTGGCGTAAGTACAGGACTTGCAGAAAAAATCATCATTGAGTGCCTCAACCTTCACATCGGTGAGCAACCCATCCTCAACCAGGTGCCAAGCAACAGACAGTGCCACATGCCCAAAGCAGTGATGTAACTCCGCAGCGGTAATAACTTCGGCAGCGGCATTAGCGATGTCAGAATCCCGCACTACACGATATAACCCTTTTGAGGTATGTGGGATCTTGCCTATTATGGCACCACCCTTTTCACGTATAGTGCAGTAACCTCTTGCAAAAGTGGTCGACATCCCCTGCTCGTCTAAACGGCCGATGGAGATTAAAGTGTACCCCACCTCTGGGGAGTACAGAACCTGTGTGAGACTCAAGGACGACGTGTGATCGCCATTGGGCACCTCTACCACCATGTCGCCAACTGCTGTCGCGACGAACTTCTGGCAATTTGCCACCATAAATGCCTTGTTTGGTATGTTGGCTAAATTCGTAAATCAATTGCGATATGAGGAGATATGCCGAGTGGTGCCAGAATCAAATAGCTCGATCTGGCTCACTTCATTACACTCGCTTGTCACCTCCATAGCAATGTCATCAGGGTCCACGGCAAAGTCCGCCCAGTCAGCAGGGTACTCCCCTCCGACTTTCGGCTCATAGAACTCCGGGTCCCAAAGATAATCAGCGTGATCTTTGTCAGCAACTGGGAACCAATCCGAGTGATTGTCCTCCTCGTCCAACGTGATGGACTGTAAGTCTGGAATAGATTCATCATCGCTCTCATCCAAAACTCTGAAAACTCTGTTCTCTGAATTGGTGTCTTCCTCAGCAGTGTTGGCGGTATTAGCGACACTTGAGTTAGCTGTTTCTGGCTTCTTTTCTTCTTTCTTAGTATGGAAAATGGCTAGATGCTCAGTCGAGCCACATTCCCAGCACTTGCGTGGGCCTCGTTTTGACTTGCTCTTCTGATCGTCAGTACCATTACGCCCTTTGCCCTTTCTGTTTGAGCCACCAGATGATCCAACGGCCATAGCCTCATCACGATCCTTGTCTTTGTCTCCACGCGGTGAGTATTTTGCCTTCTGGTGATCGGCTTCTTTGGCAATTACGGAAATAAGCATGTCCGGTTCTAGCGATTTGGTCAAGCTGAATAAGCGGGCAGCCATAAGCTGACTTGAGGCGAAATTGGCAAGCAAATTTGGGAGTGATTTGATAATCATGGATTGGTAATCTTTCTCGTCGATAGCTACGCCGACAGCGGATAATTCTTCCCACTTAGTCCACAGCCCATCTAGGAACTGCCGTACGTCACCTCCTTTAGGCAACCGAGATTCCAAAAACTGCGTGTGTAGGTCAGTTTGGGCGTAAGCCCCCTTTTAGGTATATTCCGTTACTATATTTGACCACATCTCGGCAACCGTCGATTGCCGTTGCACCTTCAGTGCGGTGGAGTCCAGGATTCGCTGCGTGAGAAGATGCTTGGCCATTCACTCGTCTTTAAGCCATTTCGCATTTGCTGTGATCTGCTCGTCTGTGAGGGCTGCGGATTGAGTAGCTGTGTGATTAGGATTCTTGGTTGTCCCATCAAAGTGGCCCCATAGCTCTTTGGCCTCAACTGCTACTTGGAACCTGAAATTGAATATGGCCCAATTTGTGCCTTTTACATTGAGCTTGGGTACGTTGCTTGGCAAGGTGTCGGTAGTGATAGTGGCTGTGGTCATGTTGACAAAAGCAGTAATTCCTGATCAATTAGCAGAGTCAGGGCTCATAACCTGTGGGAAATGAGCAGCCAGGAGAGGAAGGTGTGCAGCTGTGTAGTCGTACTCAGTCGTGTAGAAGAGACAACAGACTAATATTAGGTTACCTGTGTAGTCGTACTACAATCTGGTAAGCTAAGAAACAGATAAGATAATCTCGAGTGAACATACCTCAGTCGTGTAGAAGAGACAACGGACTGAGGTTTACAAGTGCTATATAAGCCTACTAAATACTGTAAGTGCTGGCAACAAGGCACTGATGTGCTGTATGAACAAAAGTTTGTAACTATGTTTTATCAGTCAGAAAGTCAATCAAATATTCAATCAGTCAAAGTATCTAAGTTACGGATGGTCATACGACCTGGTATCGTGGGTCTGTTTCATAAATGTTGGTGATCGCCAGCAAGGCGGTGCTCTGGTTGTAAGCTTTGAGCATCAGTCCTAGGGGGGAGTTTTCGTCTAGCATTTCTTCTAAGGCGATGGCTAAACGAGAATCTTCTAGACGGTCTTGAAGGTGGTTTAGGGTTTTGTCATCGAATGGAACTAAGAGGTTGGCATAAGAAGGATGGGTGACAATAGAGAAGTCGTAGGGAAGGGAAGTTGTGTTCGAGGAGGAGGACATGGTTAACATCGGTGGGATTTGGTCTGGGGAGAGAACGCCTTGGGGTGAGCCTTCTTATAGGATTCTAAGATTTTCTTGGTGTTTTTCAAGTTCCGCTCTGGTTCCCATGAGTCATCTTCCGGCGGGTGGCCCTTCCATCAGATCAAGAAGGTACGGTTACTGGGTGGACCTCGATGTTTTAATATCCACTCTATTTCAAATTGTTCTTCGGATGCAATTAGGTCCAGAGGAGGTTTTGGAAAGTTCTCTCCATGGACGTCGTTCTCGCGATAGGGGGAGAGGAGTGAGACATGGAATACCAGATGTATTTTCCATGTTTGTGGGAGTCTGAGTCTATATGATAGCAGAGAGTAGACTTGCGTGATCATAAAAGGTCCTTCTCTCTTTGGTGCGAATTTCGGATTTTGGACGGAACGTCTCAAATTCCGTGCTTCTAACCACACTTTGTCTCCTTTTTTGAAGGGAGAGAAGTTCTTCATGGTTCGTGATTTCATGACTTGTTGCGCTAATTCGTGTGCCGTGAGGGCTTCATTTCTTGCGAACATGAGGAGCTGAAGACGTTCCTCTACTGCTGGAAGGTCAGTTTCGGCTAGGATCGAGGGGAGAGAGCAGGGTTTGTAGCCCATCATTAAGAAGAACGGAGATTTGTTCGTTACGGAATGGGGGCGGTGATTATGTGCGAATTTGGCAAATGTGATGTTCTCCGCCCACGAGATGGGGTTGCTTCCACAGTAAATTCGTAAGTATGTTTCAACTTCTTGGTTCACACGTTCGGTTTCTCCATCAGTCTGGAGGTGGTAGGCAGTGGAGAGGGATAAGTCATATCCGAGGATACAACCAAGTTCTTTTGCGAAGGAAGAGGCGAATTGTGGTCCTCTATCAGAGATGATTTTATCGTATAGGCCGAATCGTGAGTATACCTTTTTGAAAAACAAAGCAGCGATGTTTTCGGTGGTGGCAGTCTTCTTGGTTGGGCAAAGGATTACCCCCTTAGTAAGGCCATGGTCGACCACGACCAGAAGGGAATCAAAACCGTCGGAGATGGGCAAATCGGTGATAAGGTCACAAGAGAGCTGCTGAAAGGGTTGAGAGGCGGAGGAGGGAATAGGGAGGAGAGGGGGAATGGTGGGATGGGTATTCGCTTTATTTTGTTGGCAGAGAGCACACCCGTCAACATAATTGCGAATAAAGACTGCGAGGCCTGGCCACCAGAATTCCGAAGCAACCATCTGCCAGGTTTTAAGAATGCCAGGATGGCCTGCAGTGGGATGATCATGGGAGCGAGCGACAACAGCCCGGCAAAGGGAGAGGTCGTTAGGGACATAGACACGTCCTTGGTAGGTGAGGACGCCGGCATCATATCTCCAATCAGAAAGACGAGAGCGGAAATGAGCAGGTACTTCCCCTGCCAGGGCATGAAGTGAGTCGAGGACGAGTAGATCGGAAGTAGAGGATGCGGCGATCTTTTGGGTCAATTCTGTGTCAATGAGGGAGACGAAGAGATCAGGAGGGAGGAGGGTAATGTCCTCATTGTCCAAAGGTTCATCCAGGAGGTGATCAGGGCATTGTGATAAGGCGTCTGGCACGGTAAGGGTGCGTCCAGCGACGTGGGTAAGATGGAGGTCATAGTCGGCAAGGTCAAGTAACCAGCGAGCCTGTCGCCGGTTCAGTTTCTACAGTTGGCAGAAATAGGTCAGATTCTTATGGTCAGTGAAGACCTGGACTGGATGGGGGGATCCACGAAGGAAGTGTTTCCAGGTGGAGAGAGTGCGGATGATGGCGAGAAGTTCTCGGTCATATACATCGTAATTTCGTTCGGCGGGGGAGAACGTCTGGGAAAGGTATCCGCAGGGGTGCCACGCACCGTTGACATCTGTCTGAAGCAATATGCCTCCGGAGGCGTAGAGGGAAGCGTTGGTGGCAATGGTGAAGGGTTTCGTATAGTCCAGTAACTGGAGTACTGGTCATGTTTGAAACATGTGTTTCAATTGATCGAATGCAGTTTGATGTCGCATGTTCCATTCCCAGGGTTGGGATTTCTTTGTAAGATCTAGGAGGGGTCGGGCTGTGTCGGAGAAGTGGGGGAGAAATTGGCAGTAAAAGTTTGCAAACCCTAGGAAGGATCGGACATCTCTGACTCATTTTGGTATTGGCCAATCTTGAATACCTGCCAACTTTACCGGATCCATGGCTAACTCGCCATTTTTGATAATCATTCTGAGGTAGTCGACCTCTGGAACATTAAACTTGCACTTTTCTAACTTGAGGTACAAGTCAAGTTCCTTCATTCGTTGAAGAACTTGTTTAGTTCGTTGTTCGTGTTCCCCCAGGTTGGTAGAGAAGATGAGGAGGTTGTCCATATAGATAATCAACCACCCTTCCACGATCATGTCGTGAAAAGAGTCGTTCATGAATCGTTGGAAGGTGGCAGGGGAATTAGACAGTCCGAAGAACATGACAGTGGGTTCAAAAAGGCCACGGTGGGTGATAAAAGCAGCTTTCCACTGATCGCCATCTTTGATTCGGACATTGTTATATCCCCAGCGAACGTCGAATTTCGTGAAATGAGATGCTCCCTTGAGTTTGGAGATAAGATCAGAGATCAGGGGAAGGGGATATGCATCTCGGATGGTGTGTTCATTGACATATCTGTAATCTTGGCATGGTCTGAGTCCTCCGTCCTTCTTTTTCACGAAGAAGAATGGAGAGGCTTGAGGAGATTTCGACGGACGGATCTTCCCGGTCTTGAGATGTTCGTCAACAAAATCGTCTGCAGCCTTCTTTTTGTCAGGGGAGAGAGGATAGATTTTTGATATCTTTGGGACAAAGGTTTCCTTCATATTTAGCGCATGATCGTATGGTCTAGAGGGTGGTACATGTTCGGTGGCCTCCTTTGAAAATACGGAGGCAAACTTGTTACGTTTTCTTCCTCTCTTACCCCTATATTTGATTGTCTTTCCCTGATATTCCCTTTCTCGACCATATGATAACCTTTCCATGATCTTGTACATTTATCTCACGACCCGGACGCTATTTCCGTTCTAGGCATCAGCTATTCTTTTGCCTTGTGTTCCTTCTTCTTCCTTTCCCTGACGGTTGCCACGATACGATAGCCATGACTCGACTTGACTCACTATGAGTCATTCCGCAGTAGGACACAGCTTGGTCCATGCACCAACAGACTACCTATTTAGACCGGCAACCGAGTATGCGAATTCTCTAAGTAGTTTCTCCCTTGTATCATGCGACCTAGCAGTCAATAGATCCATTGGTTTCTCCAACGCTTACGTCGTGAAGCCTCTTGGACGTTCTACTTCACCAATACCTTCTACTCGAAGGCTCAGATTAGATCCAAGACCTCCGGCTTGTGAGGCAACGATACCTTCAGCTCGAAGGCCCAGATCCCAAACCTTTAACAAGGGCTATGCTCGTTCCTACCCGGACCAAGCGTAACAAAAGAAACTACTTCTTCCAGATAGCGCCACCATTGTAGTGCGCACACCTCCCCCTCCACCATTTCCAACCCCCCCAGAAACCCGCGACCACTTCCTCCCCTCTCGTTCGGAGCTTACCGAAGCCAACGAACTCTCTCCCCTCCGACTCCGGAAGAAGAGTCCTCAGATACCAAGACTTCCACAGACGAAGATCTCAACCTAGATCCCCCAGATCCAGAAGTGTTAGCTATTGCCGCTTCGCTCTCGAACCTAGCATCTCCATCGACTGCACGACCACCTTCCCCCACTCTTCCCCCACTTTCCACCATTCTCGCCTCCCTCCTCCCACCTGCAGCAATGACTACTAGACCAAGACCCGTTGAGCTACGTCTCAGCGCCCCAGAAGAATATGACAGAGCCCCCCACAAAGCTGTGGACTGGCTCAGCAATGTACGGACCTACCTTCTCGTAAATAAGGAGGTCTATGACAACGATGACAAGAGGGTGGCGTTTGCCCTCTTCTACATGAAGAAAGGATCCGCCCTGACTTGGGCAACCGTCGTCCAAAACCAAGCATTGGACACGCAAACCTTCGGAACCTTCACAGATTTTATCATGAAGTTCAAAGGAGACTTCGAACATTCAGACCAGAAACACCAGGCGCTAGGATGGCTCGCCACCTACCATGTTCGAAAGAATGATAATGTGACTGGGTATATCAACCAGTTCAAGATGAAAGCAGTTCAAGCTGAACTAAACGAAACCTCTGACTCGGCAGTACTCATTTCATACTTTGCCGCAGGACTCCCCCCTCCCCTGATGCGACGGATCCAATCAATGGACACCGTCCCAACCAAGATCAGTGAATGGTACACAAAGGCCGTTCACTTTAAGACCCAATGGGATCTAGCCGATTGAATCGAGAAGCTTCATTCCCGCTCCCCCACCACCTCTTACGTCCCACCTTTCCGACGAACCACTTCCATCACCCCTTCCTCCCGAAACCCAAATGCAATGGACGTGGATCGACTTACTGCCGAACAAGTCGAAACACACAAACGACGAGGCCTTTGCTTTAATTGTCATCAGCAAGGCCATGTCTCGAGAAACTGCCCCAATAACAAGAAACGGGTAGAACGGAAAGACGTACGAAAAGTGGAGGCAGAAAGAGCAAAACCAGACGAAGAAGAATTCCATGATGCCGAAGAAGAAGTGGTAGGAAAACTATCTGCTCACCTCTTTGAGCCAAAGGATTTTTAGACGGGAGGACTGGATCGACGTCAGCACCCTCCATTTCCAAAGTAACCTGTTCCCCTGTATTTGTAGCACAGCGATGCTCTAAGTCACTCAGACTTCCAATTCAACTGATTGCTACTACTGGTACTTTGAAAACCGTCGACACCACCGCTCTCATAGACTCTGGAGCGGAAATTTCCTGCATCGATCACCACTTCGCAAAGAAGCACCAGTTGCCTTTAGAAAGACTATCTCGACCCATCGTGACCCGAAACGCAGATCAATCTCTTAATACGAAAGTTCGCTTCTCCACCACTCTCTATATGAAGATTGGCGAACAGATGCAGAAGAGCAAGCTCTATGTTATAAATTGTGGCAAAGAAAACGTCATTCTAGGGGCCCCTTGGTTAGAAAAGACGAATCCAGTTATCGACTGGAAAAAGGGAACTATTACCCTAGATGACTCCCTGGATAAATCCCTCGACCTCTACCTAGAACATGTCGGGACTCGAGCTTCCTACCTGACCAAAGGGAAAGCTAAGACGGAACCCCCCCGAAGCATATAGTCCTTGACCAAATTGAAGTCGAAGGACTCAACCAATATTTAAAAGACGACACCCCAGAAGAATTGGTAGATCGACAACTAGACTTTTATACTATTTCAACCCTTCATCGGATGAAAGGACGAATGGTTATCAGTCCAAAGATCTCGCGAATTGTAGCAAGACTCACCCAGTCGACAGAACTAGCCATAGCAGCAGAAAAGATGAAACCGAAAGCTATTCTACCAAAAGAATATGAAGAATTCGCCTCTGTATTTTCAAAAGAGGCCACTGAACATGTACCTCCCTCCAGACCATATGACCACGCACTAAACATGAAGGAAACCTTCGTCTCGAAAATATCAAAGATTTATCCCCTCTCCCCCGACGAGAAGAAAGCCGCGGATGATTTTGTCAACGAACATCTCAAAACTGGGAAAATCCGTCCATCGAAATCCCCCCAAGCCTCTCCCTTCTTCTTCGTGAAAAAGAAGGATGGAGGACTCAGACCATGTCAAGATTATAGATACGTCAACGAACACACCATCCGAGACGCATATCCCCTTCCTCTGATTTCAGATCTTATTTCTAAACTCAAAGGGACATCTCACTTCACAAAATTTGACGTACGATGGGGATACAACAACGTCAGAATCAAGGACGGTGATCAATGGAAAGCTGCCTTTATCACCCACCGAGGCCTCTTCGAACCCACCGTCATGTTCTTCGGATTGTCTAACTCCCCCGCCACCTTCCAACGATTCATGAACGATTCGTTTTGCGATATGATCGCAGAAGGATGGTTGATTATCTATATGGATGACCTCCTTATCTTCTCCACTAATCCCGAGGAGCACGAACAAAGAACCAAACGAGTCCTTCAACAAATGAAGGAACTTGACCTTTATCTCAAATTAGA
The DNA here is from genome assembly GCA_038089295.1 of Xerocomus amazonicus. Taxonomy (NCBI): domain Eukaryota; kingdom Fungi; phylum Basidiomycota; class Agaricomycetes; order Boletales; family Boletaceae; genus Xerocomus; species Xerocomus amazonicus. The sequence goes on from JBBPKO010000372.1 coordinate 22,585, forward strand.
AAAATGCAAATTTGACGTCCCGGAGGTCGATTACCTTGGAATGATTATTAAGAACGGCGAGTTAGCCATGGATCCGGTAAAGTTGGCGGGCATTCAGGATTGGCCAGCACCAAAACGAGTTAGAGATGTTAGATCCTTTTTAGGATTCGCCAACTTCTACCACCAATTCCTTCCCCATTTCTCCGACATCGCTCGACCCCTCCTAGACCTTACGAAGAAAAACCAACCCTGGGAATGGAAAGACCGACACCAGAGTGCATTTGATCAGCTGAAACGCATGTTTCAAGCTCAACCCTTACTCCAACTACCTGATCACACGAAACCATTCGCCATCGCCACCGATGCCTCCCTCTATGCCTCAGGTGGCGTCCTACTCCAAACAGATGTCAACGGCGCATGGCACCCATGCGGGTATCTCTCCCAGACGTTCTCCTTGGCAGAACGAAATTATGATATATATGATCGAGAACTTCTTGCTATCATATGCACCCTCTCCACCTAGAAACACTTCCTTCGTGGATCATCCCACCCAGTCCAGGTCTTCACGGACCATAAGAACCTGACATACTTCCGTCAGCCGCAGAAACTAAACTGACGACAAGCTCGCTGGTTACTTGATCTTGCTGACTACGATCTTCGTCTGACCCATGTCGCTGGGCGTACCCTTACCATGCCGGACGCCTTGTCACGACGCCCCGATCATCTCCCAGACGAACCCTTAGACAACGAGGATATTACCCTTCTTCCTCCCGACCTTTTCGTCTCTCTCATCGACGCAGAACTATCCCAGAAAATCGCTTCCTCCTCCACCTCCGACCCACTGGTCCTTGATTCTCTTCACGCCTTGGCAGGCGAAGTACCCACGCATTTTCGCTCCCGCCTTTCTGATTGGAAATATGATGCGGGCGTTCTTACCTACCAAGGTTGTGTTTACGTCCCGAACGATCTCTCCCTCCGACGCACCGTCGTTGCTCGTTCCCACGATCACCCCACTGCGGGCCATCCAGGCGTTCTTAAAACCCGACAGATGGTTGCTGCTGAATTTTGGTGGCCGGGCCTCGCTGTCTTCGTTCGCAATTACATAGACGGCTGCGCTCTTTGCCAACAAAACAAGACAAACACCCATCCTACCGTTCCCCCTCTCCTCCCTATTCCCTCCTCCGCCTCTCGACCCTTCCAGCAGATTTCTTGTGATCTCATCACCGACTTGCCCGTCTCCGACGGCTTTGATTCTCTCTTGGTCGTGGTAGACCATGGCCTTACTAAGGGGGTGATTCTCTGTCCTACCAAGAAGACCGCCACCGCAGAAAACATCGCCGCCCTATTTTTCAAGAAAGTATACCTACGATTTGGATTATATGAAAAGATCATCTCAGATAGAGGACCACAATTTGCCTCTTCCTTCGCAAAAGAACTAGGTTGTATCCTCGGATATGACTTATCCCTCTCCACCGCCTATCATCCCCAGACTGACGGAGAGACCGAACATGTGAATCAAGAAGTGGAAACATATTTGCGGATCTATTGCAGAAGTAATCCCACCTTGTGGGCGGAGAACATTACGTTTGCCGAATTCGCACACAATCACCGCCCCCACTCCGTAACGAACAAATCTCCGTTCTTCCTCATGATGGGTTATGAACCCCGCTCCCTCCCCTCAATCCTAGCCGAGACTGATCTCCCAGCAGTAGAGGAACGTCTTCGACTCCTCACATTTGCAAGAAACGAAGCCCTTGCGGCACATGAATTAGCACAACAGGTCATGAGATCTCGAACCACCAAGAACTTTACTCCCTTCCAAAAAGGAGATAAGGTGTGGTTAGAAGCACGGAACTTAAGACGTTCCGTCCAAAACCCAAAGTTCGCACCGAAAAGAGAAGGACCCTTTATGATCACGCAGGTCTACTCTCCACTATCATACCGACTCAGACTCCCTCAGACATGGAAAATACACCCGGTATTCCATGCCTCACTCCTCTCCCCTTATCGCGAAAACGATGTCCATGGGACAAACTTCCCAAGACCACCTCTGGACCTAATAGCGTCCGAGGAACAATTTGAAGTAGAACGGATATTAAAACATCAAGGTCCGCCCAATAACCGCACATTCTTGATCTGATGGAAGGGTTACCCACTGGAAGATGACTCATGGGAACCAGAACGGAATTTGAAGAACGCCAAGAAAATCTTGGAATCTTATAAAAAGGCTCATCCCAAAACGTTCTCTTCCGAGACCAAACCTCACTGACGATAACCATGTCCACCTCCCAGAACGAAACCACCCTTCCTTACGACTTCTCCATTGTTACTCGCTCATCTTATGCCGATCTCCTAGTTCCGTTCGACGATGAAACCCTTACCCACCTCCAAGACCGCTTAGAAGACTCCCGTCTAACCATCGCCTTAGACGAAACCCTAGATGAAGACTCACCTCTAGGACGGATGCTCAAGGCTTACAACCAGAATGCAGCCTTATTAGCAATCACCCACATCTACGAAACAGACCCACTCCCCGCCCGGGATATCCCTCGGGCGTTCTCTACCCTCGCACTCCGACTCACTGTCATGCAACAGCACTTGCTCGTTGTATTACATCAACTACAGATGACCGAACTTATTGATAGCATAGATTTTGTGCTAGAACGAAGAGCTAGAGCTCTTCGCAACCCTGACCATTCCCAACGATCCGTCTCCCCCCCAACCATTCCTATTCCACCCCCCGTAGAACCAAACCAGACAACCGCATCCACCCCATCCGCAACGTCCGCTCCTCTTACCCCTAGAGAGGAAGAAGCCTTCCAGCGAGTGATGAACCAGATCGAACGGGCAAGAATTGCAGAACAACTCAGAACACAGGAAGGGCCAGTCTTACCCCCTAACCATCCGCAATATCAACGAGCCTGTTTCTTTTGTCGACGTCTTGGACATTTGAAACGAGATTGCCAACTTTACGAGTGTCCTCACTGCCAGCAGTATTCCCCAGGACATCTGCCGTCCTTTTGTCCAGCAACTCGTCGATCGCCACCCCGCACAATCTCTTCTTCATCCTCTTCCTCTCCACGCAGTCGACGTGTTCGAACCAATACACCCTCTTCTATGAGATCGTACTATCCCACACCAGAACGATTGAACGACGAGACAGCGAACCGCTTGATCTCTTCAATGAACGAAACGACTGCCCTTATCTCAGCCTCCACTGAACGAATGAGGGAACAGATAGAACAATTCAATGAAAGGTTCAATGAACAGATGACCGCGTTACATCGCGAACCCAGCCCCACACCTTCCAACCAAGCTGACGCGGGATGGGGAGCCCCAGCCTGGGAACTCGAAGGATCCACGATGATAGGATCTTCCACCTTATCCACCATCTCTACCCTTCCTCCGACCACAGTGACTACGTCGTTCATAGACTATGTTACTCCCCCCACAACCGATTCCACCGATTATGACAACCCCATTGATGACGTAGGATACGGAAACCTCACCGGTTCTCCAGTCTTCTCCTCCCTTCGAGAATTCTTTTGAAAATACGGTGATTTTCACCGTACTAAGGGGGTAATGTTACGTTTTCTTCCTCTCTTACCCCTATATTCGATTGTCTTTCCCTGATATTCCCTTTCTCGACCATATGATAACCTTTCCATGATCTTGTACATTTATCTCACGACCCAGACGCTATTTCCGTTCTAGGCATCAGCTATTCTTTTGCCT
>JBBPKO010000373.1:0-26092 GCA_038089295.1 Xerocomus amazonicus
ATATCACGAAAAATAGCTCACAGAAGGTGAGTTTCGAGAGCATCATATCAAATGCTGCAACCGCCTCTCGATAGCGATCCGCTCCATGTAATGCTGCGTGCCGCTGCTCATAACCTAAATGGGACGAAGGGTCGAGTTCGACCACCTAGACACTGAGTTAGAGACACTGCCTGCGGCGACGAGATGGAAATCGTACCTCGTCAGCATCCTTGAGCGCATCTTCCCACGCTAGAATCATTACCCTCGCTTTGCTTCGCTTGATTAGGATGTCCACACGGTCTAGTGGGCCGAGCGACAGTATTGTCGAGTAGTGTTTATCGGCCTCGTTGTAGTTTTGAGAGCTCAGTGCGACATTAGCGAGTTTTTCCAAGCATTCTGTGCATCTTCGTTTGAAATCTACAACGGATATTCGGACGAGCCTAGCAACGTTATCCTGTGACCACCCACCGGATTCCCACTCTACCTCCTCGGTTGCAAGGTTTGTATCTGCTATTAACTCGCCTTGCAAGTGCCGATAATGCTCGATTGCTTCGAGAACATGACCAGCATTCACCAGGACATCGCATATCGCACGGTAAATGACAAATTTTGGGAGGGTGAACTGGACGAAGGAAAGATATATCAGCATGATGAATGCAATGCCGTCTACTGCATACCTGGTCAGAACCTTTCAGTCCTTCGTTCATTGACCCGTGAAGTAACAGTGTTCTTGCCCACTTTGTGAGTAGGCCATCTGGGGTCGAAGGACGGAGAGAGAGCGCAACAGTATAAGCATCGAGTGCCGCCTCATATTTTTCAACTTCTGATGCCTCGTCGCCAATTGTTTCCAGCGCGACGATGCATTTGTTCTTAAATTCTGAGAGTAGCAGTTAAAGATCGTTTACCCCGAATTCGGACATGAAACCCCACTTAAGAGCCAGTCTGGGATGATCGTATCGGATTTCGCCTCGTCGGACATAGAACTGGTATAGTCGAGAAAAAGTTTTGCAGCGTTGATGACGCAGCTGTCTTCATACAAGGTTTCGCATTGGTGTTTCTGTTGGTAGGCACCAATGATTTGTTGAGAATTGGCGAGTTCGATGCGAAGTTGCTGGTTGGTTGCCTCGAGGTGCGCTGACGAATGTGAGTGATAAAAATCCGCACCGCAGAACCGAGTTGGACGCACTTGCATTGGTGGCCTCTGCGGCAAGATTCGCACGTAGCGACTGGATGATCTTTTTGAAGCCATCTTCTTTCTCTTGGGCCGTGCGATGAGAGTCCGTGAGTTGAACTTCGAGTTGTCGGTTGGCTTCCTCGAGATCCGCTAATGAATGTAAACGAGCGAGAACAATAGCAGAAAATGTCATCAAAGTCATATTGATGATGACAAGAATAAACGCACCAACGGCGCCTTTCTGCCTATGAAGATCCCCAAAGAGCGAGCGAACAACGTCGGGAGTGAAGAGCGTATCACATAGATTCCCCAACACAATTTTACTGCCCCCACCAATGGCGAGTTCACAGTCTTCTGAGATCGCGATCGACCGAATTTCATGAGTATGATGAATGAGAGGACCGATTTGCTGGCGGGTAGAAGTACCCCATAACGAGACCGATAAACCCGCGCTAGCAGCGATGAACTCGTCGCTGTTGACTAAAGAGATATACCGTGCATTGTTACCGTGAATGCGCCATTTTGAGAGGATCCTCTCGGTGGTGACATCAACATGGTGGATGTAGCCATCCGAAGAGAGCGTAAAAAGCTGTTTGTTGTTGCTGGTCCAAGCAACAGAACGACAGGCGATTGGGATGTCGACGAGCTTGTGGCCATTTCGAATGTCATAGACACGAAGACAGCCATGGTCGCCATACGACGAGCCAGCAGCCAAAGAAGAATTGTTGGGTGAAAACTTGACCGCGTCAACCCTTCCGTCGTATTTGAGTTCGAGCAGTTTTTGGCCCGTCGATGACCAGATACGGGCACTTTGATTCGATCCAGTTGCGATTTTCGTCGAGTCCAGTGAAATGTCCAACGCGTATACCCAATCCTGTCCTTCGAATCCGACCACCTTTGCGCAAGTTTTTGCATCCAACACGGTCACCTGGTCATTTCCTGTCTCAACGACGATCCACTTGCCATCTTGCGAGACCGCAATGCTGTGAACAGTACTCCCCACGTCGACTGCGGCCCCCGCCTCACGGCCATCTTTCACACACCAACATCGAATCTTCTTGTCCTCCCCACCGCCCACAACGTGTTCGCCATCAACGAGAAACGCGACTGCATATATGTTATCTTCGCAATTAATTTTGATCGGTTTCTGTTCGACGACGCTCTCAGGTGTGTTTCGTCCAATTTCGAGGCACCGTTTGTTTCACTTACCCTTGCTCCACCTGATTTTTTTTGCCCCTTCTCGTCAGTGTTTCCGCGCCATTATTTTGCATACTCACGATTCATTGTCCGCAAGGATACGCTTACAGCTCAGGTGCTGCAGTGGTAAAAGGAAGAGTGTCCTGACAAACTCCGCCTGGTATGACAAGTTCTTACTCCCCCCCCATAATGGCCTCGTGTTCAGGCTGTGCACCCTTATCAGTGCGCATCGCGAGAGACGGCTTACTAAACGAGGTCTAGATATCGGCCATCCATCATCGGTCCCGTATGGTGCCAGGAAGCTATGCGAGCGTGTATGATGACGTCCTGACATCGTCATCGTGGTGGTAAGGGGGACGTCTGCGTTTGCCGTTTTGCGCGGTCTTTTCTTCACCATTGCTCAATGAACGCCACGCAAGCCAAAGGTGTTAATAGTTTCGGTGAGCAGGTGATCCATTGAAACACGGCATTGACGACACAGAGGGGGGTCAACAGCACAGCGAGTTAAGAAGGGGCTGAGCGTGACCAGGTTTGGAACATGATCAATGATCAATGCTCCGGGCCTAATACACTTGCTTGGTTCTATATCACGTTGCTGAAGTAAATCGTGGGGCACTAACCGAACGCGCGTGCGTCGAAGAAATGGAACGAAATAGGCATCACAACGCGTACACTTATGCTAAAACGACTGGACTCCAGTCTTTGTCAAAGGGCGGGGTTCAGCAGAAGTTGTCTGCTATCACTGATCGAGTCCAGAGAGACGATCATGATTCAAGAGTCAACCCAGACGAAGTGGCCCATTCTGACTGTTATAGATGCAAAGATAATTGTTGTCGAACGATTGGGTGAAATTAGAGCACGGCAGGTAAGCATTCCAACCAATCGCCTTTGGGGTATTCTCGCTTGTGTAGCTGCCAAACACAACCAAAATCAAGCAAATTAACCTTTGGGCAGGCCCTCCACTTATATTCCTACGCAATGAGTAGTGCTAGTTGTTTTTTCAGACGTTGGCGCACCTGTGATTGACCCCATCAGCTCTCTCTCTCGCCCTCTCTCCGTTGGTTCTGTCGACAGCGCCCTCAGAGGTATAGGCCCTCTTAGGTTTTCGAGTGATTGACAGAAAGGGGGCCACAGAACGTATGAAGGTCCCGCGACGCTAATCAATTAGAATTCGCCTTGTGTCATTAGCAAGTTCCCGGTGTTCGTTAGTCCGTAGAGGGAAAAGGGTGCGCCTACAGCGTGCTGGATCTCTAGAATTTTAAACGGTGCGTCTCTCTGGGCATAAGCTCGAATACAGCCTATGAACGGGTTTAAACAAGGCCATTTTGTTTTCTATATTGATGGCCTGTCGAAAGGCAACGTTGAGGTTCCTCAGCGCTTAAATTCATTTATGTCCCATTAGCGTGCACTCCCTATGTGAGAACAATGCTAAGAGTGCTTCTTTCACACCTTACCCTTTGGAGGTAGATTCAGATACAGTCTTTTTATGCAGGAAAAGGGTGAGTATGAACCGTTCCTGAACACGGAGGCGGACTTGGGTTGGATGATGATTTCCACACTCTCCTGAGACCAAATCCAATACGATGGCAGCCACCCCTAAAGTGATCTCCCGACGAATCTCGATGCCAAATAGCAGCAGTGGCAAGTCTTGAATATCGCGTCAAGTGTGGCAACACCGCCGTGCGTGCTGCACCGATGAGGCGAACGGGTTGGGTAAACGGTTTCGAGCCTGCGAAAACTCTCGTCGGGGGGCTACCGTTACCCCTACCGTCGCCCTTCCAAGACTGTTTAGAGTCTCAGTTACCCATCTTAAGCCCTATCGAGGGAGTTGGGAAGTCCACAGAGGGGACGGGGGCATGTGGAGGGCGCGACCTCGAATAGATGGGTTGCAATGCGGGGTGGACGAATGAGGAAGGGGGAAGGACCCAGCGATGCCTGGAGTGGGCATGCTCCCACAGGTCCTGCTGGCGAATGGGTGCCTTTCGAGCAACCGCCTGCACTTTTGCGCTGCCATATGGCACTCCCAGTGGTATGTACCACTGGGATATCCGTCCTTGCCATCCAGCAAGGGATTTGATAAGCAACATGGACTACAATTTCCTATGCGCCAGAAGTGAGGAAACGGAGGGGTGGAAGAATTACCCTGATACATCGCGATCTCAGAAGACTGCGACCTCGTCGTCGGTGGAGGGAAGATGACCACATTTTGGAATTTATGCGATACACTTCCTGTTCGTTCGTTGCGCGCAGTCGTAGGTGGGAAAGCGATGCTGGTGAGTTTATTCTCGTCATCGATATGGCTTTATTTTCTACTCCACTCCATTTCTCGCTCGTTCGCACTGTTCATTGGCAGATCTCGAGGAAACTAACAGACAACTCCGTGTTCAACTCACCGACGCTCAACACAAGAAAGATAGCCTAGACCAGATCATCCAGTCATTACATGTGGGCGTTGGTGCGTAGTTTGACGCATTGGTTCTCATTCATTCACATTCGTCAGCTCATCTTGAGGCATCCAATTGTATCAAACTCACCAGTTCCCAGCGGAGCATTCGTGCTTACCGGCAGAAACACCATGTGAAACCTTGTATGCGGACGGCCACATTATTAATGCTGCAAAGCTTCTTCTCGACTATACTAGGTCATACCCGACGGGGCGAAAGCTGACACAATCATCATGGACTAGCTCTCTGGTGGGTTTCGTCGTCTCAATGTGGTAATGAGTCTTCAAACCGCTACTGCCGGGCTCTACGAACAAATGGATTGTTGCGTTACAAACAATCGGCGATCAGGCATCAGCGGCTAGGAAATACGAAGCACTCGACGCTTATACTATTGCACTCTCCCTCCGACCGTCGACTCCAGATGGTCTCCTCACCAAGTGGGCAAGCGCACTGCTAGCTCAGGGGTCGATAAACGCTGCATTGAAAGGTTCCGACAAGGTGTGTCGTATGCGACATTACATTCATCATGCTGATATGATTTTGTTTTTCACTCAGTTTGACCTCCCGAAATTTGTCATCCATCGCACGATATGTGACGTCCTCATAGATGCCGGTCGTATTCTTGAAGCAATCGAGCATTTTCCCCGCTTTCAGGGTGAGCTCACAGTAGACACAAATCTTGCAAATGAGCGGGCAGAGTGGGAGCGTGGTGAGTGGTCACGGAATGATGTCACTGGACCTCGTTCGAGTATCTGCTGTCGTAGATTTCAAACAAAAATGCAGGGAAAGCTTGGAAAAACTTGCCGACGTTGCACTGAGCTCTCAAAACTACAGCGATGCTGATAGACACTACTCAACAATACTGTTGCTCGGCCCACTAGACGACGTGTATATCTTGATCAAACGAAGCAAAGTACGGGTGATGATAAGCGTGGGAGGATATGTAGACGAGGTATGATTTGCCCGTCACTGCAGACAATGATACTAATCTAGTTTCCAGGTGGTTGAACTCCATCCCATTAGGGCTATTAGCAGAGACATGTAATGTAATGTAACGTAGACCTATATTAGAGGATGTTCAACAGGAGCTCAGCGCTCGTGTGTCGGTAAGCATGGAGTGATACATGTTGCCCCGATGACGGAAACCAGGTGGTATTGCGCTGGGTGCTCTTGAACGTGACCAACATCAACTTTTTTTTTGATCCGAACGTCTCCTTTGTTGTTCATAGAACCGCCGTACAGTCGATTAACATGTCGATATCCTTGTCGATTGTCCGGTCGGGAGTCATGACGGTGTACCGTACTGGGCATCGGGTTGTCAATGAGAAACGAAAAGAAAGGGCAAGACTAACAAAGGATTTCGACTGCTGGGACCTGAGCTGGAGTAAATAGGGACGAGGAATGCGATGTGGGTCGAGTTCAAACCGCTGGATTTGATAGATATTGAACCATATAGATGATGTGGTATGGAAAGAAGTGAGATCGTGTTAGTTCGGCGAGACTACAGTACATCAATGACATCAGCGACCATCTCATCGCGGATCCGAACCATAATCAAACTATCAGCTGCAACACGTCTGTGCTTGTTCCGCATCCCTTCTCCAACAACAACGCCCAAAACCGCTGTTTCAGACGAGCAACCAATTGCAGTGCCCGTGTCGTGCGATCAGGCCTAGTAGTCCTCCGCGAACGCTCTTGTCCTAGCAACGAACGAATCCAGGGATGAACAAGGTAATATTCATTCTCTCCATCTAGCTCGCTTGTTGTCTGTATTCGACGTCCCCGAGCATAGCAGTTGTCGCGCGATATACACAGCGGCCTGTCTCTGCATCCTGCCCTGAGAGGCAGATGAGTTGGATAACTTCAAAATGGATGCAGGGAAGTTGGAGTCGCTTGGAGACGCAAGATGGTGGTGGGAGCTTGCTCAGCTGTCCATATAATTTTGTTACCGAGGACATGTCGGTGATTGATGAACGCAATCCCAAAACAACACGATCCGACCCGGAGGTCTCCATGCGTGGGACGTGTGGGGGAATGAGCTCATGATAGGCAGCGATTTGCAAAGGAAGGCAACTGTTGTATTCATTCGCGGTTCCGGTCCAGGAGAGTATTGATGCATCCCCAGATCCTGTCAGGACACACTCTAAAAGTCGTCCAAGTGCGGTCGTACCTTCACCATATATGACCGGAATGGATACTCGTAGGACACTAAAGGGTGCATATGTTTCATCCTCAACAAGTGTCGATTGTCGTGTCGATGCGAGAAAAAGCTTCTCTCGCACTCGGTCAAGGCCAGGTCGAAGCACAGCCATTTGTTCATTGGACACCTGGGGAACTTCCATCTGCCTCCGAACCTCCGGCAACTCTTTGTGATTCCAGGGCTGTTCCGAGCTAGGTACGGCTCCCAGTCGCTCGTGTAGAACTTGACTACCTCGGCTGCCCGATACTCCTGGTACGTCCAGATTCTCGAATTCCACATGCTTTCCTTCAACGCATTCTCGTTTTTATCATCCGACGAGACATCACAAAGCCGGATCAGAGTGAGGGTTGAGTTCTGATACCAGCCGAACATGGACACGAGCGAACGTTGCAATATCACTTGGTTCTTTTTATCGATGCGACAGGTATCACTCCATACCCAACGAAACCCGAGCTCCTGTGAGACCTTGCAAAATGCCTGCAGTTTTGCATTTCCGGGTGATATCTTCAGCTCGTAGACTGTGACATATTGGACGTCTTCTAACAGAGGTTCACCATCTCCTTACCTGTGCGAGAACATGACATATCCGTAGAATTTCTTCACCTCGTCTTGTCATAGATGAAACAAGCTGATAAAAAATTGGATCTTCCTCAAACGCCTTGGCTAGCTGTGCCTTGTCATGAATACGGCCCATGGTAGTGCCGATGAGTACATCCGGCATGGGGGAGATGATTTTCTTGACAGTACTTCGAATTGCCGGTCTAGCATCGACATACTGGGAACGAAGTGCTACTGTCCATGTCAGACATGACCGGCAGGAACGACAAAACAGCCCACAGGATGTGACTTTTGAGAGCATTGTATCAAATGCTGCAACCGCTTCTAAATAACGATTCGCCGCATGTAACACTGCCCGTCTCTGCTCGTAGCCTAGATGGGATGACGGATCGAGTCTCACCGCCTATGAATTGAGTTTGTGACATTGTCTATCGCGATGAGATACAAGAGCATACCTCGTCGACATCCTTCAGGGCATCTTCCCATACCTCCATCATCACTCGTGCCTTGCTTCGTTTGATTAGGATATCGACGCGGTCAGCAGGGTCAAGCGACAGTATTGTCGAATAATTTGTATCAGCTTCGCGGTAGTTTTGGGAGCCCAACGCGATGTCAGCGAATTCTTTCAGTCTCTCCATGCATCGTCTTTTGAAATCTATAACGAGTACTCGGGGTCTAATGATGATGTCACGTGACCACTCACCACGTTCCCATTTTCTGCTTGCTCGTTCGCCAGTTTCGTATCTTCTGTGAACTCGCCTTGCAAGCCTCAAAAATACTCCATTCCTTCGATAATACGACCGGCATCCACGAGGACATCACATATTATATGATAAATGACGAACTTCGGGAGGCCGAACTGACCGAGAAAAAAAAATCAGCGTGGAAGATGTAACGTCACGTACAGTATACCTTATCGGAACCTTTGAGTGCCTCATATATGAAACAACAGTATGTTTGCCCACTTCATAAGTAGACCATCTGGAGTCGACGGTCGGAGAGAGAGTGCAATAGTATAAGCGTCGAGTGCATCTTCGTATTTCTCAGCTCCTGATGCCCCATCTCCGATCGTTCCAGCGCAATGACGCACTTCTTCGTAAATCCTGAGTAGCAATTAAAGACTGTCTGGATTCGCATGATGAAACCCACCGGAGAGCCAGTCTATGATGATCGTGTCAACGTTCGACTCGTCGGCGGTGAACCGGGTACAGTCGAGAAAAAGTTTTGCAGCGTTGATGATGTCGCCTTCCGCATACAAGATTTCGCACTGGAGTCTCTGTTGGTAGGCACGAATGGTCCGTTTGGAATTGGCGAGTTGAACACGGAGCTGTTGATTGGTTTCCTCGAGATCTGCTGACGGATGTGAGTGATGAGAACCGACGCGGCAGAACCGAGTCGAACGCACCTGCATTGGTGGCCTTTGTGGCAAGATTCGCGCGTAGCGACTGGATGATCTCGTTCAAGTCATCTTCCTTCTGTTGGTCCATGCTATGAGAGTCAGCGAGTTAAACACGGAGTTGTCGGACGGTTTCTCCGAGATGCGCTGATGAATGTGAGTGATGAGAATTGGCACCGCAGAACCGGGACAGGCCCACCTTCATTCGTGATCATCGTGGCGAGACCAGCGTGTAGTGATCGGATTATCTCGTTCAAGTCACCTTTTTCTTGGGCCGTGCGATGGGAGCCACCAAGTTGAACATGGAGTTGCCGGATGGTTTCCTCTAGGTGCACTGATGAATGTGAGAGTTGTCGGTTGACTTCCTCCAGATCCGCTGACGAATGTGAATGAACCAGAATCGCGGCAGAAAATGACATTACAGTCGTAATGAAAGTGAGAATAAATGCACCAATAGCGCTTTTCTGCCTACAAGGATCCGCATGTAACGAGCGAGCTGGGAGGGTACCGTACAGATCCTACAACATGACCTTCTGGGCTCCACAAACTACGAGGCGGTAGTCTTCTGAGATCGCGAGAGACTAAATATCATGGGGATGATGGATGAGAGAACCGATTTGTTGGTGCGTGAAAGTATCCCAGAGTGAGACAGATGAACTTGCGCTAGTAGCGATAAACCTGCCGTTGTTTTCTATCTAGAGGGAGATGCACCGTGCTTTGTCACCGTGAATGTGCCATTTGGTGCCATCTGGAGAGGATCTTCCCAGAAGTGACGTCAACATGGTGAATGTTACCACCGTTGGAGGAGAGCGCCGCAAAGAGTCGTTTGCTGTCGCTCGTCCAGGCAACGGAACGACAAGAGATTGAAATGTCGACGAGGATGTGGTCATTCTGAATGTCATAGACACGAAGAGAACCTTTGCCGGCCGCCATTGTCCGAGCCAACAGCCAAAAAAGAGCTGTCAGGTGAAAACTTGACCGTTGGAAACCCGTCCTTCGCATCTAAATTCGAGCCGTTTTTGGCCAGTCAATGACTACTTTGATACGATCCAGTTGCGATTTTCGTCGAGTCGGGCGAAATGTCTACCGTCTCCACCAAACCGTGTGCTCCGAACTCGGTCACTTTCTCGCGACTCTTCGCATCCAACACGATCACTCGGGCGTTGAATGTTCCAGCGACGATCCACTGGCCATCTCGCGAGACCGCAATACTCTTAACAATACTCCCCACACCGACTGGTGTCCCCACCTCACTGCCATCTTTCATGTACCAATATCGAATCTTCCCGTCGCTGCAACCGCCCACGACGATATGCTCGCTATCAGCGAGAAACGCGACTGCAATTATGTCACGTTCGCAACTGATTTCAATCGGTTTCTGTCCGACATCACTCGGATTTGTTTTCATTTAACTTCGAGGCTCCGTTTGTCCCACTTACCGTCATTGCATCTTCCTCTCTTATCGCATCGCTTCCCTGAGCGGTCCTCGAAGATGGTCCGCCTGATTTTCCTCTTCTCGTCAGTGTTTCTGTGCCATAGTTTCATATACCCACTATCCATTGCCTGCTGGGAGATGCTTTTCTGGGTGCTGGGGTGGTAAAAGGAAAAGTGTCCTGACGGACTCCGCCTGGCATGGTACGTTCTTAACCCTCCATAATCGCCTCATGTTCTAGCTGTGCGCTCCTTATCAGCGCCACCGCGAGAAACGGCTTACTAAACGGGACCTACCTAAATGGCATCCGTCATCAATCCCGATGGTGCCAGGGGGCTGTGAGCCTGCATGACGAGGTCGTCCTGACACTGTCATGGTAGTGGTAGTGGGGAAGGGGGTGTCTGCGTGTGCTATTTCCCTTGGTCTTTTTTTCACGTGTCCCTAACGGACGCCATGCTGAAGTTATCGATGGCTTCAATTGACGGACAGTCCATTGCAGTACGGCATCAACGAAATGGACAGTTTACGTCGAGTTGAGATAAGGCCGAGCACAATCAGGCTCGAATTAATCAGCGCTCTAGATCTGATACACTTACAAAGTCTTGATACTAATTTCGTATTCCTACAGGTAGATCATAAACTAATAGTATACATCCGCGTCAAGGAAAGGGATCAAACTTGGCTTCTTGACCGACGTTTGACGTCTATCCCCGAGCCTGAACCAGAGCCCGAAGTAGAGGAGGAAGAAGTTGCGCCTCCACCACCACTCCCTCCGCCGCTACCTCGACCAGCTCCGGCAGCACCTGCGAACTACGCCGAGGAAGAGGCTCCGGTGAGATGTTCGTCGTGAGAGTTCATTCCCACTACTTCCGCCTCCTTCCTCATCACCGGTGCCACCAGTCTCGCAATTTGCGTCCCTAGCGTTGCATCAGAGCCAGAGCCAAAACTCGAACTCGAACCTGCCGCACATGCCCAGGTTCAGGGTGGTAGAGGCATCTGTGCCGTCGCGTTGTACAACTAGGAGGTAACGTTCCGCCCCGTCTCTCACTAATTACATCAGGCGATGGAAGATAACGAAACGAGCCTTGTCAAAGGCAAAGTAATGCAAGAGATTGAAGAGGTTGATGAGGGGTGTGTCGGTCAAGGAGGCAAGCAAGGATCGTTCCCCTGTGCATGTATTGGTAACCATGTCATTTTACTGCTCACAGTTCCGCACTAGCGAATTATGTGGAGTGCAAGAAGCTGAAGAAGAGGCCCTGCCCCTGCCCCTGCCCCTAGCTCCACCGCCACCATTGCCGGCACCGGTGGGGGTAAGTCTACAGGGGATATTGCACGCACGCGCGTGTTGAGTTCTTGTCATCACCTTGTTGCACCACCAACCCCTGCCCCTCCTCCGCCGGCTGACCGAGGCGTTATCGCCGTCCCCCTCTACGAGTACGCGTGCCACGTCTTCTTCGATCTCCATTTCATCACCACGTTATGACAGCTACGATGTCGCAGAAGACAACTAGACCGATTTCCGAGAAGGGGAACAGATCACGGGGGTAAAAGAGGAGGGTGAAGGGTGGTGGCAGGGTGAGAATGTGCGGGGTGATATGGGCATGTTTAGGTGCGTCGATGTCAGATCGGTTTAAATTGAGAGTTGATAAGCTTCTGGCAGCGAGTTACGTCCAGATTGCCGAGTAGGTGGTCGAAAGGCCTTTGTTCTTGTGAGGTGAGTATGGACAAGGGACCAGGGGGCCGTGGATCGTCCACGCGCGAGTTGTTCCAGGGACATTTTTCTTTCTTCCCGACGATATCTCATGCACGTACATCACTCGATGGTGATTTGGAAACACTTAGTTCTCAAAACTACCGGAAGATGTTTGTGTAGAATGTGGTTGTGAGCTCGAGATCGCCCTCAGCTCAGGTGACACAGCGGGGTCGAGGGCATCATACACGCTCCGTCGCCCATGGGTGCAGGAAGTTTTGACAGGAGTAACCACGTACTGATTGTCCTTGACGGTATCAACAGACTTGGCGAACATGCCAACACAGCCAAGGTTATCCAGAAACGAGACAGTTTGGCCCATCCGCCGACTAGACAGGGCTTGAAACCGACGACACAACAGTACGACGCGGGCAGCCGACAGATCCGCCAACGTCTAGTCCCAAAGCACTAAATAGTATGTCCGTAACACCCTTGAGTTACCACAGGCATGCGGAACAACTACGACACTTGCCGCACCCCCTCTGCTCGTGGTCTGACCACGGAATATCTCGCGTTGCAAAAGGCCAGTGTGAGTTGCCGTCGGGATCTTTAGGTCGAGTTGACGCCATGCGACCTGTGGTTTCCTGTGGTCGACCCGTCCCCTTAGTCCGTTCATACTCTTTTTTTTTTGCTGCTGCTGACCCAAGCTACTGGCCTCGACCCGACCTGGTCAAACGGACCAACAACAGAGGCATTAGTACTGGTCTGTTCGAAGATAAGTACATCTGTGCGGAGAGAACGACGAGCCTCTTTTCCGCCATCTTCGTAGATGTTGATATTGAATCCCTGAGTCAGTTTTCTTGTCGATAGTTTGGTTGAGTACAGCGATCCTGCACTCTGCTGCGCTTTCCGAGATGTGGAGAGAAGGTGAAAAAAAAATAGACGAAAGACTGACAATATACAAGGAGATCGATCCACGGCGATCGTTGTGACCCGACCAAAGTGGCAGCTTGCGGTTCATTTCCCTTGACTGGACTAGTGCAGTGGACGAGTGGTACCTGGCTGAGGGGACGATAAATTGAACCGAGTAAACATAAATTAGTATGTAGAGTTCGTCCGTCGTGACGATCCGAGCGACTACAGTACTTCGATGATACCAGCACCAGCAATCAAGTCCGCCAACGGGACCTCATCGCGCATCTGAACCATAATCAAACTATCAGCTGCAACCCGTCTGTATTCCTTCCATGACACCTTCTCCAACAACAATGCCCCAAATCGCTGTTTCAGGCGGGCAATCAATCGCAGTCCCTTGGTCGTGGGATCAAGTCTAGTAGTTCCGCGCAAGTGCTCTTGTTCGAACAGTGGACGAATCCAGGGATGAGCAAGGTAATATTCCTTCTCTGCACCTAGCCTGCTATTGGTCTGTATTTCGACGTCTCCAAGCACGGCGGTCGTCGCACGATATACACGACCGCTCGTTTTTGCATCTTGTCCTGAGGAGCGAATGAGTTGTGTGACTTCAAAACGAATACAAGGAAGCTGTAGTCGTTTCGAAACGCAAGTTGGCGATGAAAGGTCGCTCAGCCGTTCATATAATCTTGTTGCAAGGGACATGTCGGTTATCGACGAGCGCAATTTATGAACAATATGATCCAACTCAGGTGTCTCCATGTGCGGCACATGCGGGGGAATGGGTTGATTGTAGGCGGCGATCCGCAAAGGCAGACAGCTATTGTATTCATTTGGGGTTCCGGTCCAAGCGAGCATCGTCGCATCGCCTGATGCAGCCAGGACAAACTCTAAAAGTCGTCCGAGTGCAATCGTACCTTCCCCATAAATGGCTGAAATAGATGCTCTAAGAACACCGAGCAACGCGTACGCTTCGTCCTCCACAAGTGTCGATTTCCGTGACGATGCGAGATATAGTTTCTCCCGAATTCGGTCGAGGCCCGGTTGAAGGACAGCCATATGCTCGGGAGACACCCCTGGTACTTCCATCTGCCTCAGAATCTCTGGTGATTCCTTATGGTTCCATGGTTGGTCCAGCCCGAGGTATGGTTTCCAGTCTTTCGTGTAGAACCTGACGACCGCAGCAGCCCGATATTCCTGGTAGGTCCAGATTCTCGAATTCCACAGGCTTTCCTTCAACGAATTCTCGTTCAGGTCGTCCGACGAGACATCACAAAGCCGAATGAGCGTGAGGGTCGAATTCCGATACCAGCCAAACATAGAGACGAGCGATCGCTGCAATGCTACCTGATTCTCCTTATCGATGCAACAGGTATCGCTCCATGCCCACCGAAACATGAGATCGCGCACTACCTCACAGAATTTCTGCAACTTCTGATTTGGGGGCGACTTTTCCGAGCCATAGGCCGTGTCCTTTTGGACGTCCGCTAATAGAGGTTCAACATCCTCCCATTTGTGTGAGAACATGACGTATTCATAGAATCCCTTGACCTCTTTCTCGATCCAAGCATCATCTAGTTCTCTTGTCATGGATGAAATGATCTTATAGAATATTGGTTGTTCTTTAAACGCTTCAGCTAGCTGGGCCTTGTCATGTAGGCGACCCTCGTCAGTATCGATGAGTACGTCTGGCATGGGGGAGATGATTTTTTCGACAGTATTTCGAATCGTAGGTCTTGCGTCAATATACTCCGAACGGAGTGCTATGGTTCATATCAGACAGCATGTCGGACTATATCACGAAAAATAGCTCACAGAAAGTGAGTTTCGAGAGCATTGTATCAAATGCTGCAACTGCCTCTCGATAGCGATCCGCTCCATGTAATGCTGCGTGCCGCCGCTCATAGCCCAGATGGGATGAAGGGTCGAGTTCGACCACCTGGAAACTGAGTTAGAGACACCGCCCGCAGCGACGAGATGGAAATCTTACCTCGTCAGCATCCTTGAGCGCATCTTCCCACGCCAGAATCATTACCCGCGCTTTGCTTCGCTTGATTAGGATATCCATGCGGTCTGGTGGGTCGAGTGACAGTATTGTCGAGTAGTGTTTATCGGCCTCATTGTAGTTTCGAGAGCTCAGTGCGACATTAGCAAGCTTTTTCAAGCTTTCCATGCATCTTCGTTTGAAATCTACGACGGATATTCGGACAAAATCTGCAACATTATCTTGTGGCCACCCACCGGATTCCCACTCTGCCTGCTTGTTTGCAAGATCTGTATCTGCTGTTAACTCGCCTTGCAAGTGTCTGGAATGCACAATTGCTTCGAGAACATGACCAGCATTCAAAAGGACATCGCATATCGCACGGTAAATGACGAATTTTGGGAAGGCAAACTGAGCGAAGAAAAGATATATCAACATGAAGAATGTAAGCTCAGGTACAGCATACCTTGTCGGAACCTTTCAGTCCTTCGTTTATTGACCCATGAAGTAACAGTGTGCTTGCCCACTTTGTGAGTAGACCATCTGGGGTCAAAGGACGGAGAGAGAGCGCAATGGTATAAGCATCAAGTGCTTCCCCGTATTTTTTATTTGCTGATGCCTCGTCACCAATTGTTTCCAGCGCAACGATGCATTTGTTCGTGAATCCTGATAGTAGCAGTTAGAGACCATTTACCCCGAATACGGACGATGAAACCCCACCAGAGAGCCAGTCCATGATGATCATGTTGGCTTTCGCTTGGCCAGGCATGGACCTGGTATAGTCGAGAAAAACTTTTGCAGCATTGATGATGTGGCCGCCTGCATACAAGGTTTCGCACTGGTGTTTCTGTTCGTAGGCACAAATGATCTGTTGGGAATTGGCGAGCTCGACACGGAGTTTTCGGTTGGTTTCCTCGAGATCCGCTGACGAATGTGAGCGAGTAATAATCGCAGCAAAAAATGTCATTTAAGTCATATTGATGATGAGAATAAACACACCAATATCGCTTTCCCGCCTACAAAGATCCTCACGTAACGAGCAGGCTGGAAGGGTATTCCATAGATTCCACAACGTGACCAGCTTCCCTCCACCAACTACGAGGTCGTAGTCTTCTGAGATTGCCATGGATTCAATGTCATGAGGATGACGAATGAGAGAACCGATTTGCCTTTGGGTAGAAGTATCCAAGAGTGAGATTGATGAGCCTGCGCTAGCAGCGATAAACGTGTCGTTGTTCGCTAAAGAGATGCGCCGTGCTTCGTCGCCGTGAATGCGCCATTTGGAGGGGATCGTCCCAAGAGTGACATCGACATGATGGATATGGCCATCGTAAGAGAGCGCAAAGAGTTGTTTGCTGTCGCTGGTCCAGGCAACGGAACAACACTCGATTGGAATGTCGACGAGGATGCGGCCATTTTGACTGTCATGGACGTAAAAACGAACCGATGAGCCAACGGCCAAAAGAGTGCCGTCGGGTGAAAACTTGACCACATAAATCCATCCTCCGAAATCGAATTTGAGCAGTTTTTGGCCAGTCGATGACCAAATATGGGCACTTTGATACGCTCCGGTTGCGATTTTCGTCGAATCCGGCGAAATGTCCACCGCAGACACCGAATTGTCCGCCTTGAACTCGGTCACTTTTGCGCGACTGTTTGCATCCAAGACGACCACCCGGCCATCCCATGTCCCAGCGATGATCCATTGGCCATCTTGCGAGACCGCAATATCCCAAACCCAACTTCCCACATCGATTGGTGTCCCCATCTCACTGCCGTCTTTCACACGCCAACATCGAATATAGTTGTCCCAGCCACCGTTTACGATGTGCTCGCCATCAACGAGAAACGCGACTGCATTGATGTCATCTTCACAACCGATTTCAATCGATTTCTGTTCGACGACGCTCTCGGGTTTGTTTTCGTCTAACTTCGAGGTTCTGCTTATCTCACTTACCGTCGCTGCATCTTCCTTTCTCACTCCATCGCTTCGCTGACCGGTCCTCGAAGATAGCTTATCTGATTTTCCCCTTCTTGTCAATGTCTCCGTGTCATTTTTTGGCATACTCACTTTTATTTGCCCGCCGGGGCATGCTCATCTGAGTACTGGAGTGGTAGAGGAAGACTGTCTTCACGAACTCCGCTTGCCACGGGGCATTCTTGACCCTCCACAATGGCCTCGTGTTCTGGCTGTGCATCCTTATCAGCGCCATCGCGAGAACCAGTTTAATATACATGATCTAAATCTCGAGCATTCAATTCTGATGGGGACAGGAAATTGCAAGCCTGCATGACGAGGTCGTCCCGAAACTGTCGTGGTAGTGGTAGCGAGGAGGGTGTGCCTGAGTTTGCCATTTTCATGAACATAAGTTAGTACGTGGAGATCGTCCGCTGTGATAACCCAAAAGGCTACAGTACTTCGACGACACCAGCGCCAGCGATCAAGCCCTCCAACGGAACCTCATCGTGCATCTGAACTATAATCAAGTCATCGCCCGCGACCCGTCTGTATTCCTTCCATGACACCTTCTCCAACAATATTGCACCGAATCGCTGTTTCAGGCGGGCAACCAATCGCAGTACCTTGGTCGTGTGATCAAGTCTAGAAGTTCCTCGCAAGTGCTCTTGTTCGAACAGTGGGCGAATCCAGGGATGAGCAAGGTAATACTCCTTCTCTGCACCTAGATCGCTAGTTGTCTGTATTTCGACGTATCCAAGCACAGCGGTCGTCGCCCGATATACACGACGGCTCGTCTTTGCATCTGGACCTGACAAGCGAATGAGTTGGGTGACTTCAAAACGGACGCAAGGAAGTTGTAGTCGTTTCGAAGAGCAAGAAGGCGACGAAAGCCCGCTTAAAAATTCATATAGTTCTGTCGCAGGGGATATGTCAGTTACCGATGAGCGCAGTTCCGAAACAGCGTGATCCAGCTCGGGTGTCTTCATATGCGGCACATGTGGGGCAATAGGTTGACCGTAGGCGGCGATCCGCAAAGGCAGACAGCTATTGTATTCATTTGAGATACCAGTCCATGCGAGTATCGTCGCATCCCCCGATGCAGTCAGGACAAACTCTAAAAGTCGCCCGAGTGCAATTGTACCTTCACCATATATGGCTGAGATAGATGCTCGAAGAACACCGAGTAGCGCGTAAGCCTCGTCTTCTACAAACGTCGATTTCCGTGATGATGCGAGATATAGTTTCTCGCAAACTCGATCGAGGCCAGGTTGGAGGATAGCAACCTGTTCAGGAGCTGCCCCTGGTACTTCCATCTGCCTCAGAATCTCCGGTGATTCCTTGTGATTCCATGGCAGGTCCAGTCCAAGGTAGGGCTTCCAGTCGTTCGTGTAGAACCTGACGACGGTAGCTGCACGATACTCCTGCTAGGTCCAGATTCTCGAATTCCACAAGCTTTCCTTCAACGCATTCTCACTCATGTCGTCCGACGAGACATCACAAAGCCGAATGAGCGTGAGGGTCGAATTACGATACCAGCCAAACATGGAGACGAGCGATCGTTGCAACACCACCTGGTTCCCTTTATCGATGCAACAAGTATCGCTCCATGCCCACCGATACATGAGTTCCTGCACCACTTCGCAGAATCTTCGCAGCTTCGAATTTGCAGGTGACTTTTCTAGCCCATAGACCGTATTCCGTTCGACATCCTCTAGTAGAGGTTCGCCATCCTCCCACTTATGTGAGAACATGACATATTCATAGAATTTCTTGACCTCTTTCTCGATCCATGCATCGTCTAGTCTTCTCGTCATAGATGAAACAAGCTTATAGTAAATAGGCTGTGCCTCAAACGCTTTAGCCAGCTGGGCCCTGTCGAGTAGGTGACCCTTGTGAGTGTCAATGAGCACATCTGGCATGGGGAGGATCGCCTTTTTGATGGTATCCCGAATCATGGGTCTTGCATCAATATACTGCGAACTAAGTGCTACAGTCCATGTCAGACAACATGTCAGGCGATATCACGAATAGCTCACAGGATATGAGTTTCGAGAGCACCATATCGAATGCTCCAACCGCCTCTGGATAGCGACCCGCTCCGTGTAACGCTGCGTGCCGTTGCTCATATCCCAAATAGGATGATGAGTCGAGTTCGACCGCCTGGAAACTGGAAGTTAGGGACATTGTCTGCAGTGGTAAGATGGAAATCACACCTCGTTAGCATCCTCGAGTGCATCCTCCCACGCCTTCATCATTACTCGTGCTTTGCTTCGCTTAATTAAAATATCCACTCGTTCCGGTGGGTCAAGGGACAGGATTGTTGAGCAGAGTCTACCAGCATCGCTGTAGTTTTGAGAGCTCAGTGCAACGTCGGCAAAATTTTCCAAGCTTTCTGTGCATCTTCGTTTGAAATCTACAAAGGATACTTGAACGAGGTCTAGTAACATTATCTTGTAACCACCCACCACATTCCCACTCTGCCTGCTCGTCTGCAAGATTTGTATCTGCTGTGGACTCGCTTTGCATGTACCGGAAATACTCGACTGCTTCGAGAGTGTGACCAGCGTCCACAAGAAGGTTGCATATCGCACGGTAAATGACGGTTTTCGGAAGGCCGAACTGAGTGAAAAAAAAAAACAGCATTAAGGATGTAATCTCACGTACAGCATACCTCGTCGGAACCTTTCAGTCCTTCGTTTATTAACCCGCGAGGTAACAGTGTACTTGCCCACTTCGCGAGTAGACCACCTGGAGTCGACGGGCGGAGGGAGAGTGCAATGGTATAAGCATCCAGTGCTTCCTTGTAATTCTTAGCTGCTGATGCCTGATCGCCGATTGTTTCCAGTGCAATGATGCATTTGTTCGTGAATCCTGAGTAGCAGTTGAAGACTATTTACTATCTTTGGATGATGGAACCCACCAGAGAGCCAGTCTATGATGATTGTATCTGCTTTCGCCTCGTCAGACATGGGCCTGGTGTAGTCGAGAAAAAGTTTTGCGGCGTTGATGACGTCACCTTCTGTATACAAGGTTTCGCATTGGTGCTTCTGTTGGTAGGCACGAATGGTCTGTTGGGAATTGGCGAGTTGAACATGGAGCAGTCGATTGGTGTCCTCGAGAACCGCTAACCGTAGCCGAAAATGTCATTAAAGTCATATTGATGATGAGAATAAACGCACCGATAGAGCTTCTCTGCCTACGAAGATCACCCAAGAACGAGCGAATAACGTCAGGAGTGAAGAGTGTATCGCATAGATTCCAGTGCAATTTTCCTGCCCCCACCAATTATGAGGCCATAGTCTTCTGAGACCGCGATGGACCGAATGTCATGAGGATGATGAATGAGGGAACCGGTCTGCTGGTGGGTAGAAGTATCCCAGAGTGAGATTGATGAACCTGCGCTACTAGCGATAAACATGCTGTTCACTAAAGAGATGCACCGTGCTTTGTCACTGTGAATACGCCATTTGGAAAGGATCGTCCCAGAGTTGACATCAACATGGTGGATGTCACCATCGTAATAAGAGAGAGCAAAAAGCTGTCTGCTGTCGCCAGTCCAGGCAACGGAAAGACAAAGAATTGAAATGTCGACGAGGATGTGACCATTCTGGCTGTCATGGACACGAAGATAGCCTTTGTCGCTATACGACGAGCCAGCGGCCAAAAAAGAATTGTCGGGCGAAAACCTGACCGTGTCAACCCTACCGACGTATTTGGATTCCAGTAGTTTTTGGCCAGTCGCTGACCAAATACAGGTTCTTTCCCACGATCCAGTTGCAATTTTCGTCGAGTCCGGCGAAATGTCCACCGAGTACACATGACTCTGGTGTGCATAGAACCCGGCCACTTTTTCGCGACTGTTTGCATCCAACACGATCACTTGGCCGTCGTGTGTCCCAGCGACGATCCACTTGCCATCTTGCGAGACCGCAATGTCGCGAACACTACTCCCCACGTCGATTGGTGTCCCCACCTCACTGCCATCTTTCACACACCAACATCGAATCTTGTTGTCCTCCCCACCGCCCACGATGTGCTCGCCATCAACGAGAAACGCGACTGCATATATGCCATCTTCACAACCGATTTCGATTGATTTCTGTTCGACGACGCCCTCAAGTGTGTTTTCGTCCGGCTTCGAGGCTTCGTTTGTCTCACTTACCTCTGCTGCATTGCTCGTTTGCGTCGCCTCGCTTTGCTGAATGCTCCTTGAAGTTGGTCCCCCTGATTTTTGCCCTTCTCGTCAATGTTTCTGTGTCATTATTTTGCATACTCACTATTCCATAGCCACTGGGACATTCTCGTTCGGATATTGGTGTAATGAAAGGAAGCGCGTCCTGATGAACTCCGCCCGGCACTGGTATGTTCTTAATCGCCTCGTGTTCTGGTTCTGCGCCCTTATCAATACCATCGTGAGAAACGCTTTACTAAACGAGGTCTAGCGGCCATCCATCATTGGTCCAGGAAGCGGCGAGCGTGTATGATGACGCCCTGACACCGTCATCGTGATGGTAGGGGGATGTCTGCGTTTGCCATTTTGCGTGATCTTTTTTTCACACATGTTCAATGAATGCCGAGCTGACGGTTTCAGTGAGAAGGTAATCCATTGCGGCACGGTAATGATGACACCGACAGGTGGGGCAGTAAGTACAGCTAGTTAAGATGGGGCTGAGTGTAACCAAGTTCGGAGCATGATCAATGCTCTGGGCCTAATGCGCTTGCTTAGCTCTATCTCGTGTTACTGCAAGTAAGTCGTAGGTAGGGCACTAATAGTACACGCGTGCGCCGAAGGAACAGAACAAAACAGGCATTGCAACACATAAATGATGCTAACACGACTGGACTCGAGTTTTTATCATGGGGCAGAAGTTGTTTGCTGTCACTGAACAAGTCCAGGGAGGCGATCGTGATTCAAGAGTCAACCCAGACGAGGTGGCCCATCCTGACTGTTATAGTTGCAAAGAGAATTGTTGTCAAACAATTGAAGCACGGCAGGTAAGCACTTCGACTATTCATTCCAACCAGTCGCCTTCTCGCTTTGCGCAGCTGTGCGGCGCAACCGCAACCAGACAAATTGACCATTGCAGGCCCTTCACTTATATTCCTACACGAAGAAGTGATCGTTGTTTTTTTTTCAGGCGTTGGTGCACCTGTGATTGACCGGGTCAGCTCTCTCTCGCTTTCTCTCCGTTCTCAGAGGTATAGGGCCTGCTAGGTTTTTGAGTGATGACAGAAAGGAGGCCAAACAGAACGTATGAATGTCCCGCGACGCTAATCGATCACAAGTCGTCTTGTGTCATTAAAAAGTTTTTCGCGTTTGTTCGTGGGCGGGGAGAAAAGGTGAGTCTGCAACGTGCTGGGAAAAGTCTCCAGAACTTCAAACAACCGTATGCGTCTCTGGGCATAAACTCGATACAGCCCATGAACAGGTTTAAACGAGGCCATTTTGTTTTCCGTACTGATGGCCTGTCAAAGGGCATCATGAGGTTTCCTGGTGCTCCTTTCATACCAGATCTCCTTCGGAGATACGATTTTGTCATGCAGGAAAAAGGTGAGTATGAACCGTTCCTGAACACAGAGGCGGGACGGACTTGTGCTGGATGATGATGTCCATCTTTCTCCTCCCAAGGGATCTGGTCCATACGATGGCAACCACCCCTAACGTGATCTCCCGACGAATCTTGGGCGTCATAGCCATGGTAAGTCGTGTATGTCGCTTCAAGTCCGGCGACAGCACCCTGCGTGCTGCATCATATAGAAAGTGTCCAAACCTTGCACTTAACAGCAGAACCGATGAAAATAGCAGTTGTGACTCGTCGACAACCCGGCGAGGTGAAAAAACATGGCACAGAGCGAGACGACAAAGCCGTGCTTGTTGGCACAGCCACACGGAGGACCGACACGGTCCAGCATAGTCGCAAAACCTTGCTTGGAATGTAGTTTCGATAACGTCAACATGCGAGTTTGAGTACGTGATATCTCTTCGAGGAATCAAAGACCTGTTTTGGTCATCACTATCCACCGCAACAGCCTCCTTTGTCCCACTTTAAGAGGGCCACGCACTCGTACACCTCCTCCAAAAATGATGCCGTGGTCGCTGTGTGCAGGGAAATCGTGAGTGATAGGCGAGGGAATATATAACATGGATATCACCTGCTGGCAAACATTCTGAACCTGAAATTCCGGACTTGTGCATTTGTGAGCATGTCCAGTAGGTGAGCAGAGTGGGCCAAGTGGGCATTATCATCCACACTTCCATGCATAAGCAGGGAGTCAATACCCTTGAACCCCTCCACGTTCGAGAAGGAAGCATAGACGTATCCTCCCGGGTTGTCATTCCATGTACCGTTCCGTATAGATCGAATCTGCAGTCATCGGATGAATAACCTAGCATCCTAAACATATCTTAGCCTACCATATAATCGAGTTGAGCGAACCTTTACTCACCACTACAGCCACGGCCAGTGAGTGAATATTCTCCGCGTTGGCCTCGGCAACCTTGCAGCCATGAACCCCCCGTAAGACTAACCATGGCAGCCATCAGCGGCTCGGTGGTTCAAGATGTAGATACTCTCACCCAACCCCATATACCAATTCGCCTCGGGTCTACGTGGTCTCTACCTGCCAAGGTGCTGGTGATGACTCGTGTGGGTGAAACGAAGAAAAAAGGAAGCGTAGGACACACCGTGCCGCATTAATCTCATCCTTGGTCTCCCAGAACCCTAGGTTGTACCTGACTCCATTGCGCAACCGACGTCCCTTGAACCCAGTACCACGCCTATCAACCACGACTACAACATACTGCGGGGTGCAGACAAGGTAATCATGCCAATCCTGTTTGTACTCGAGGTCCAATTTTCGACTCGCCAGACCACTGTAACTAGAAAAATCAGAAAGGGGGGATACAAGCGGACACTTGGAACGCACACGAAGAATGAGACCGAGTACTTCGTGCGTCCATAATCATTCATTCTAAGCCACCGCATCTCCTTTGTATTTAGCTTTGGGGGGTTCGGTAAGCGAGACGCTATGCATGATCACAACGGATGGTTCACCATAACCATTGCTATCAATTGTAGAGTACGTGATAGTTGCTGCCTCGAATTCCTCAAGGGTGGTGTTTAGTGCAGCATTTTCAGTCAGGACATAATCAAAGTCTGAAAATCAAACGGTAGGCCACTATCGATTCTCCACACACACCGAAATTACCTGGTGTGTTGGTGTCTATCACTCTTTGCCACGGAGCACCCGGACCTCTATAATTCAATAGATAGAAACCCGCACCAGGTGGAAAGCTAGCGGAATGGGAAGACGGCAAAGAATTGTCGGTTAAAAGGGTAGGAGGGATCAGGGTGTCGGTGTTCGTTGACAAAATCGGAACTAAATACAAGTGACGTGCGGTGGATGGCGGCTTGGAAATAACTATTTGAATTCATTGTTTAGCATCATGTGTCGGGTCAACGGACATTAAAATGCTAGTACTCATATCAATCCCCATTGGCTATGGCCTTCGCCATAGTCCTATGCACATGTGCGAGGGATAACTTGCCCGTCCGTCGAGTACCCCTCTCCAAGGATCGGGGTCAGGCCTATGAGAGGGAGTGAGCCCCGGGTCATGTACAGTATGGGTATGAGGCAGATAATGGAACGGGTTGGGCAAACGGTTGCGAGTTTGCAAAAGCTGCCGTCAGGGGGCTACCCCTACCCCTACCGTCGCCCTTCCGAGACCGTTTAGAATACCAGCTACCCATCTCAAGCCATATCGAGGGAATTGGCTAGTCCATATAGGCGGGGGAGGGGCATGTGGAGGGCGCGACCCCGAATAGATTGGTTGCGACGTGGGGTGGAGGAGTGGGGAGGAGGGAAGAGCCTAGTGATGCCTGGAATGGACATACTCCCACAGGTCGTGCTGGCGAATGGGGCCCTTTCGAGCACCTACCTGCACTTTTGCGCTGCCATGCGGCGCTCCCAGCCACTGGGAGACCCGTCCTCGCCATCCGGCAAGGGATTCGATAAGCAACATGAATTACAACCCCTTATGCGAATCCTGAATGGTGGCCTGTTCTGAAACTGCCTTGGGTGAAATGATTGCCACAAGAGTGACATGAGACCCGCGGGAAAAGTAGCCTAATTGCATGAGTGAAAAATACAAAAAAAAAAGATGACAAGGTTCATGTTTACCAAAGAGGGATGGCGCAGGATTGTACACCCATAGTAATTTGTCGACCAGTCCTTGCCGTAGACCACCGCGGTTTCCTCGATCCTCCCTTCTCCTCGAAAAAGACAGTGCGAATTCCATAACCAGCCATAGTCTAGTCAAAACTTCCCAGTGCTGGTGAAACGATTTGAGACCAGATGGATACCCCGCCCAAGATCACCTTTAGAATTCTCGACAGATTTGCGCCACAGAAGCCGTAGTAAGCCGACTCAGTTCTACTGGACGGCGGCAGAACCGCAGTGGTCTCGAAGACGGTACAACTTGGATCACAGGCTTCTTCCTCACTGACACAGGGGGAACGACGACCGTGAAAAGGTCCAAAGCACGAAAAACGATCGTACTCCATCTGACCTAGGGCATGAGTGTTAGGGCACGAAAAGAGACTGCCTTCAAGGCTTCACCCCAAGCTTCACCCCAAGCCTGACGCACTGAACAGCACTCGCACAGAAACTAATAGACTTCCGATAATCGATTCGTCACAAAGATCGGGGAGAGAGAAGTCAATCAAGGAAGTCGGCCAGTTCACATAACGACGGCGGTGTTTGTAGACGTACATTTATCCATTTGCCTAGCATCAGTAACTTAACACATGTCTAATCTCAGCTAAACCCACCTAATCCACTCAGCTCCACTCAGCTTATTTCTCTTAAAATAATATACACTTTACGCAATTAGTCAAATTAACCAACCAATGGCATTAGGCTTGACGAGTAAACACAGTCTTGCGTATCTTCACAGCCGATCACACTAATCCGACTTTTCCGAGAACCAAAAGATTTACATGTCTTATGGCAAAGCAATGCACTGTTATGAATCACTCTATTTTTCTCCTATTTTTCCCCATTTTTCCTGATTTTCTAGAGCAACTTTCGCTCTAAGTGACTCTTATCTTATCTTATCTATAGGGGGGGCTAAAACTCAAAAACTTCGCCCATTAATCCTGGACCA
>JBBPKO010000374.1:0-12417 GCA_038089295.1 Xerocomus amazonicus
CAATTTACAACACCCCACCCCGTCCACCCTGTCCCACCACCGCCATCCGTTAAATTTAAAAAAAAAAAAAAAAAAAAAAAAAGAATCTCGTTATCAGACCGCGAAAGCAAAAAAAAAAAAAAAACAGATCGAATAACACAATTCTTTCTTGCCAAGAAATAAAGAACAGAAAAAATAGCAAGAAGAATGTGGGGTGGATATACAGGTATCATCATACGCAACATCAACGGAAAAAAAAAACCCCGCCCTGATATCTCACACCACCAACGCAACGCCGACGTCCTTTTTTTTTTACGTATAGCGCCAGCAAGAGAAGCAGACGGAAGAAATCGAAGAGGGGCAAGTATAGCGACAGTAAGTAGTGTAAGAGAAGAAAAAAAGAGAGGGGGGGGAACAAATCCAATCTAGCACGTCCACAAGTCTGGTGCAACGAACGTAATCTATACCAGTGTAGACAAAAAAAAACACACCTCGCGTCCGAAAGGTTCAAAAAAAGGGAGCGGAGGGGGACAAAAGAAGGGCAAGAGGCAGCACATACACCACCTCACATATTTTCAGCTAACCAAACTCGACCGGGCGCTGTAAAACACCGTCGAGACCGTCGATGTACTATCTTGACTCGGATGTTGTGTCCTTCGAAACGTCGTCACGTGATTCTTCATGGGCTTCTTGTCTAGTATCACCTCGAGCGGCGCGACGCCATCGTCATCTACGTCGGTGGCGTCCGTGTCCGCGTCCGCGTCCGCTCCTACATCCCCCGGAGCAGCCGGAACACCCACTTCATCAAACCACCCATACACGTGCCATCCAGACGCCCGCTTCCCCCGTCCGTCCAAATCCAACCCGCCAACATGCGGACCGAGACTCGCAGGCGACACAGGTCTCTCCACAGTCACGACCGCGCTCTCCTCCGGCAACGGGCACACGCTCGAACACGGCGTCAAGGACCTAGGCGACGGACTCGGGGTAGGCAACTGCGTCATCGTCATCACCGTCTGCGTATGCCCGGTCTCGGACGAATCCGCGATCGTGCTCTCGTACCCTACCGTCGTCGGCGTCCCCGCGCGCATTTTGAGTGGCATACATAGCGTCCAGTCTTCGCACTGTACGTCGTCCAACGTAGGCTCCGACCTGGGTCGCGGCGACAACGGCGAGATCTTGTTCCCGGGCAGGTCCGTGCAGAATGGGAGCGATAGCGTCCAGTCCTCGGATACGCCCGGAATGTCCCGTCCCAAACCTGACAACATGGGCGCAGAGTGCCGTCGCTCACGAGGAACCAACAACTCCGCACTCGTCATTGGTGTCACCAAGGGATGGATGTCAGAGGAAAAGATGGGGTGTCCGACAGTCGCCGCACTCGACTTGCGTCTCGGCTTGCGCGACGGTGCAACATCTAAATTTACGTCAGCGTGGATCTGGACACGTTTCGTGCCCAGTGACGCATTCGACTTGCATCTCGAGCCGAGCAACAGGATGCTTTTTGTACGGCGAACTTGAGCATTGTCCGCGGCTTCGATGACACCAATGCTCGTCGGTCGTTTTAGTTCGTTTGGTCGCCTTTGCTCCGCTTTCGACGGCGACATCGGATATGTCACTTTGCCACTCAGGGATTTAATCGACTTTGTAGGCGATGCGGGTGGGCTAGGAAGTACCGCGCGAACACTGTTCACCCAACTCAGTCGCGATGGTAATCGTAGACCGCCAGGGGGCGAGGGAGGAAATGCGGTCGCCGGGTTCGTTGGCGCTCCGGCCATGGTTGAACGGGGGAGTGACGATACGATTGCGTGTGGTGACATGTTCATCGATAGCTTGTGCAGGAGAGGGGGGAGGGGGGGTACTGGAGGTACAGATGTTGGTATGGCAGGAAGAGGGCCCGTTGGGGGTGGTCGGGGCAGTGATGGTGGGGTTACTGACCGTGACAAGGCTCGCTTACGTTGCCGGGGTGAAAAGCCTACAGGAAGTGCGGCTTCTACATTCGAGGACAAGGCAACATTTGGAAACGCCGCAGAGATGCGCAGATTAGGCGGAGTAGAAGGGGGGACACGGGGCGACAAAGTCCCGGCGGACGATGGTCCCATTGTGGGAGAGGGGGGAGAGGCACCCTGCATCACGGGGGATGTCGGGGATGACGTGCATACGGAAATGGACGACTCTGACTCAGAAGGAGCATGTGGCACAACACCGATAGCAGGACGTAAGGCGAGAACATCTGTACTGCAAGCTGGCATGACCAGTGAAGGCCGCTGTGGACGGCGCCTCTGTGCAGGCAATGGATCATCTCGGATGCCAGTTGGGGGATGTGGCGTTGATGGGCCAAACGACACAACTCGTGGGGTAGGATCTTCATCAAAGCTTTCGCGTTCAATATTCGCGGCGGAGAGCGCGTTTTTGGCACCATCATCAAAAGATGGCCGGGTTTGATTTGAGATGTCCAGATCAGATTCAGCTATGCTGTGGTTGCTGCTAGTTGAAGAGTCGCTGCCAAATACTGCACGCAAGGAAACGGCATCGGCATAATGACCCGAGTCAGTCGGCGGCTCGCTGATACTTGGCCGGGTGGCCACCGCGGAGGACGAAGCTGCGGCACTGAACAAGTCCGATTCCTGACTCGGTTCATCCGAGTCCCGCGAGACTTGGAATAGCCTCTCGTCGGCGGGGAGGAGAGAACCGAGGCTCGAAGTGGATGTCGCAGCAGGTGAGGTAACCGCGTATGGAGATGGATAGACGACAGGGTCATGCACTTCCTGCAAAGGCTCGGTTGGACAAATAGGCTTACAAGACTGCCGTGTAAAAAAAGAGTGCTTACAGGCATCGCATCGTCCTTGGACGGGCGGTTCTTACGGGGCGAGCGGGTGAAGGGCCAAGCGATCATTTTGCGCGATGTATCAAAAAGGTCCTCGGGGGGTTCGTCTAGAGAATCGTCGCGTTGTCCAGGACGAGAAAAGATGCGCTGGAAAGACGACGGGTGGGAGCGATGTTTTGGAGAAGCCTCAGAAAAGAGAGTGGAGTTTTGAACGAATGACTGTGAGGGAGGGATTTGGGCGACGTCGAGGGCCTCGCTGACCAGATGGCTGAATTCCTTGACGGAAAGAGTGACTTTCCGGGACCGAGACATCGCAGAGAAGTTGGAAGGTGAAAATAAAGAGCGGAAGTGACAATGGGCGAGAAGCGAGCCAGGGTCGAGGATCGAGAATTTGTAGATCTGATATAACTGCGACTTGTCAAAGGACTCGTCCGTTAATTCGCATTATTTTCGCTTCTTCTTGACTTGACATCTTCTTTGCCGCTCATTTCGATGCTATAGAGCAAGTCTGTCATATGAATAATGAATGAATCCTTCCGAACTGAGCCAACAGCACACTACAAACTCAACTCATGGTTCATTAGAATAACGTGACTTATACATGGCTGGCTGGCTGGCTGGCTAAGCGTCGCTAAAAACAAAACAAATCGTTTTGCCAGACAAAAACAACAACAATGCTGCGACTAGTCCGTGGTGTACAAACATGGTCAGGTTTGCTAAACAACTGTGAACCTGTTACGTTCACCATTCACGTCAGTGCGTCTTCTTGAAACACGAGGGCAAAACAAAACTCACACTTCGCTTCTCCAGTCCTTGCCAGTTGTAGCCTTCGCCTCACTTTCGGAAATGCGGCTGACCCATCCAGAGGGGTGGCCAGTATCGATCACAGAAGAGCGCTTGCTAGAAACGACTTTTAGCTGTGACCTGCTCTCAGAGGACCGGATGCTGTGTTCTTCTTTGTGACGTTTAAATAACTCGAGAACCAGGGGGAATCAGTGGAATCATACTCGGGACCGGTGCGCACTTACTTCTTGTAATACTTGTGTTCGATTCTTCTCGTCGCTCGTTTTCGCCTCTTCCATGCGATCTCTGACCGAGACTAATTGTCCATCGATATATTCCAGTCCAATCCTGATAGCGCCGACAATTGCCCTCTTAATCTGTCGCTTGACCAGCCCAGTCGCAAGGGGTTTCAATGTCTTGTACAACAGGTCGTGCTTCGAGTCACGTATCGCGAATTTTAATGAACCAACTTTGACGTGGACATCCTTCACTTTGAATACGGAGCTTCGATCCTTCCCCGCCGAGACAACGTGGACAACAGCCGTGAGACCGGAACCCCCGATAATAACGTCCGCCATTCCAGAGTCCATCACTTTTGGGAAACCTGTCTTCCTACGGAAGAAGAACGCAACATCGCGCATGTCGGCTTGCATTTGAGTAAATGTAAAAGTGAATTCGTGATGGTGTTCGTCGGAAATGCTGCTGTACGGGCTGAACTTCAGATAGTTATGAGCGACCACAGTCACAATGTTTGGGAATAGATTGCGACCCTGAAGGGTAAGGTTCTCGAGAACGAGGTCCAATGCGTCATCAGAGTATTCAATGCGCGGAATTGGAAGGTATCCAATCTAATCGACTTGTGTAAGCGTACATCTTGGAATAGTTATTATACTCACCCGGTCCACAAGTGTCGGCACGATCACCTTACGAATATCCGACCACAATTCCGATTTGAACTTGAGGCTTCCCTCATCATCAAAGAGGAGATCTCTCGTCAACCGCGCCCAATCGCCTCCAAACCTCTTATTGAGTGGATCGTCACCCATGGCAGAAAACCAGTCGCCGATAGAGTTGAACACATTATCAAAGTGCATTCGATACTTCTGGTCCCAGAATTTCCTGCCCGACTCGCGGATTTCTCTGCCTTCGCGCCCGCAATCATCGCCGAGAACATATCCGGTCTCCAATAACAACTACAAAGGGTTACCAAAACATAAGGATTCATATAATAGCACTCACTTTACGGATAAATGCGTTCAAACGCTTAAACCACGCGCGAAACTCTTCATCTCTGCGGGCGTCGTCGTTGATGGCCCAAATTGAATCGAAGATAATGTGCATAGTTTGGCCGTTTGCGAAGCGTTCCAGGAGTCGTCGCAGGTCTGAAACTGCTTGTCGAAGAGAAGGATTCTGAAGAATGGTCAGCAGAAAGGCAATCAAAACGAAATCTAGAGACATTAATCGTGTTTTCCACACTCTCCTTTCCTCTCTCGCTTGCTTCCTGACCAAGCTCCACGTACTCTTCGGCAACAGACAGAAGCCATTTGATTGCATCTTGGTAATCGTCGTGCCTCTGGCACTCTACGATAATTTTCTTGCCGCGATAAATGAACTGATCCCGTCGTTCCTCGGGAAAGTAATCCGTTGTCAGAAAATGTTTCCCTTTCTGCATTTGTTCTGCAGCGCGTTTCTTCGAATCTTGAGGCAAGTGTTCTGCGAATTTGTC
This sequence comes from Xerocomus amazonicus, assembly GCA_038089295.1. NCBI lineage: Eukaryota > Fungi > Basidiomycota > Agaricomycetes > Boletales > Boletaceae > Xerocomus > Xerocomus amazonicus. The sequence continues at coordinate 5,313 of JBBPKO010000374.1, forward strand.
CTTGCATAAACATTAGAGACTCATATGTTGATGACTATCATGCGATGAACCCACTTTGACGCCCTTGATACGTTCCTTGAAATCGCGTTTTTTCCCTTCATCCTCCAGTGAACGTTCTGATGACGTCCCCATGGCGCCACTGTGTAATATGTGAAGCAGCTAAGTTTACGACAAACAAAGAAACTTGCCCTTGCGATTCAGGAGACCCCACCGCCTTTTGGGTAGTCTGCTGCACATTTTCCGAGACTTGTATCCCTATGTCGGCGACGATCTCTTGTACCGCTTGTTTACCTTCGTTAAGAACACGGCTTCCGCTTGCCTCTTCACTCTCGCCTGTCTTGACAACGAATTCGTCCGCTCGTGGGTGTTGCTCGACTTGAATATCAGTTCTCGGGATGTCTACTTCAAGAACTGGTGTTTCGCCCGTGCCGATTTTACGTTCGCCGTGCGTCACAAACTGGCCCCCCGGAGCTGGCTCGTCCACACGAGAAGCCTCCTCGTCACTTGGGCGCAGAGCCTCAGCAGCCTTTGACGCGCCTTTGGCCAAGAGGTCGCGTCCAATTACAGAAAAATCGGAGAGGAGTTTTCGGACTTCGGAGTTGGTGAGAATGAGCGAAAGTAGGACACGAAGGTGCCGCATAGCTTCGAATTGGCGAAGATGAGACGTAAACTCAGGCAATAATACATGTATGTACTCACCCAGGCGACTATCTTCTGTCGTCTTTCCGCGGTCAAGTTGCTGGGTTTCTGTTGAGGCGGGTTTCATGCTTTCCGTGTCCACCTCACGCGTATGCCAGACAAAATTTTGAAAGAGTTCGTCGGCATTCTTTTGTTTCACGATGAGACGGGTGGTCTCGATAATATCGCGCGCATCCTGAATTAGCTTCTTCCCATCCCGCGACAATTTGTCGATGTCCACAAGTTCTGCTTTTCGGAGATAGGATAACACCTTGTCGATTTGGGCGTTATCGGGCATGCGCCCCTGCCGAAAGGCCTGGATTACTCCGTATAACTGGATCTTAATACAGTCAGTGAATTGCGTGGCGGGATCGTTTGAAAAAACATACCTTGCGGTCGACATCAGCGGCCTGCGCATCTTTGTCCATCGGGACGGTAACGGAGCCCGCCTGAGGTGTCTCTGAGATATCTTTCTGAGCTTGCGGTAAGGACATTTTCACGGAAAAGAGGGAGAGGAGAAAGAGAAAGAGTCGGGCATGTTTTTTTTAGTTTATATACCTCCTATTCGACAACCACGACGTCATTGAACTAGTATGCTTGCCTTTTAAGGAATATCCGAATCCGAGCGGACCGCCCGGCTCCGCCAGCGTCGTACTGCGCTGCGCAGGTAAAGCGGCGAACGAACGCTAACTTGAAGGACTGCCGTAGACAGGACAGGGAAGTCCAACTTCACGGTGAGGGTTGCCATCATCGTCCTCCGCATGTCCGTGACAACGGAGGACATTATGCGCCGCTCGTTTGCTCGATCGAGTCCGAGTGTCACCGTGGCTTGTCATTTGCGATTCTCATTAGTACACGACAGCCATTCATTACTCATCAGCGGATTTCCCCTCACAAACCGCACATCGGAAAGATCTAGACAGTTATGTGCCCAAGCCGGCTGTGCTCGACGGCTCTCCGGGGTCCGTCTTGGCGGACGAACGTTCAACCGCGAATATTTGGATTGGGTCGCGAGAAGGTGAATTAACTCAGCTTTGCACAGGGTTGTCACCCTGCTGTGTGCAATACAGGCAAGGTTAGTTTTTGACGTACCTGAATTCTACTCAATTGCGGCCTTTCCTTTTCCAAACACACATCCATATAATGCGGAGCCAAGCCTCCTTAGCACGGTCCACAACCTCAGCGCCTTTCCCCTCTCGCACCCCCTCTTCTCCTTCCTGCGCTGCTCCTCTGCGTCAGCGATGTTCAGCGATCCCGTCAGCTTTAACGGTGGTACTCGCGTCGAGGTGCTTCTTTTTCACGTAGCGTCTGATCATGCCACTGATACCCGAGATAGGTCATTGCGGTCTTAGCAAACTGTGGGAGGGACACCGATAAAGCCAGACGTGCTCTCGTGACATGGATTAGGCACAAACAAGACAAGGGTCGAAGCACTGAACACATCTTGGCTAAGTTGCGAGACATCGAATCAAAGGTTCGCCCTATCCATCAGCTTTGACGACATCCACAGCTGACTGCCTTCGAGTTCATCAAGGATACTTCCCTGCACAGTGCCTTCCGCGATGCCAGGGCAGAGACCTTTCTTCCTCGGGCCCCAGAGCTGCCACTCCCGTCTTTTATCAAGAATCCAGAGCGCCCTGTTCCAGGTTCTGCACCACCTATCATGACGTCCAACGTAGGGTCCAGCTTGATGTCTTTCGTCAACTGACTCTCCTGTGAATTTCAAGCAGGAGACCGGTTCTTCATTCTTTCCGGGCCTCTTCCGGGTCTCTTCACAAATATTGGATATCTCCCCTGAGAATCTCAATAGCAATCGACGGATATCACTTCCACAGCCCGTCTCACGCATTCCACAGTCTTATTCGCCACGGATTCAAATCCCTCGTAATCGGTCACTTCAACATGTCCCCGATTCGCCGGTAGCATCTTCCCCGGAGGAGTCGGGACCCCAGTTCAGATATCGCTACATGTCGCAACCCGTAGGACTGTCTTCCCAGTTTCACGGGCTGCCAACCCCTCCCTCGGGTAGTCCTCCAGAACTGCCCCTGTCGCCGGTTTCCTCACGAACTCAAATTTCTCGAACCCGGTCGCGACGAACTGCCACTAATTCGATCCTGACATCTTCCTCAGAGGAGTCAGTTTTCTACCCCAAATACCGTCCCATGTCCATATCACCGAGTCGTCGGCGAGTCACCCCGCCAGCCTCTTACCCTCCAGATGTACCCTTGCCACCGATACCATCTGATGAACAAAACGCTACCCCGGATGACGGCACATACAAGGAAATCCTGCTGACTGAGCAACCTCCTACACCTGTCCGATCCCCGTCTTGGTATGAATGTACTCCCATACGTCCTCTCCCAATGCAACCCATCCCGAGTCCCATTCCAGGCCCGGATGAATCGGAGCGCTTGGATGCCATCAGCGAACATTCGGTACGGCATATTTGGCAGGAATCGAGTGAAGACAACCTTCTGTCGGAAGTAGTTGTTCGGCAGGACAGCCCTGTGTTCGTGTTCCATAGCGATCACGCAAGTCCAACTGGTATTGGCCCTCCTCCTCCATATGTTGATTTCAGTCATACTCATTCTCCTCCTGACATGCCAACATTTGGCGACACGCTCAATAGAGCTGTGATCGAGTGTGGTGCTTCGCCTGAGGTTCAACTCGAGGTCGCCAAATGTATCGGGTTTCATCGTGGGTATGAACCACCGTACTGGCAAAGCCGGCTCCAGGCTTCCGGTGTGGATGCGGTGACCGCCAAGTACCTGGTGGATGAAATGTGCAAACAGGTCGATTGGTCTACATCTTTCGGAAAAATGTTTTGATCACCTCCAGTATATATATTCGCGTCGATCCTTTATTTTTCTTTCGTTTCCTTGGATTTGCATTGGAGTGTTCAAATTGTAGATTAGTAGTACTAGCTTTTGCACTCGTTATCGTTAAGGTTTTGAATTGCTGTGTTCTTGCTTGTGTATTGTTGTATCCTACCCTACCACAAAAACCTGTGCTTTTAGTACCCAATAGACCAGTGCAGTGATGCGTTTCCTGGGAGGACTCTTCCACGTTGCTGCGCTCACCGACGAACAGTCCAAATCCCCCAGTCTCACAGAGTCTTACAGAAAGTTTAATCTGCCCAAGTATGTCTCATGACACCGCCCTGGCCGGTTTTTCACTCAACGATTTCTCTCCCACGCAGGACTTGATGACCCGGGCAGAGGGAAAACGAAGGGTCCGCACCATGGCAGGGCCAACCCAAGTCCTCTCTTCCCATGGAGGCATCAACATGAGCCCGCAAGGACTCCAACGTAGTCCGTCCGATAAAGCCAATCTCCATCTCACGGGTGTCCTGCCAGTCTATCATGGATGATATGATTACGAATCCTAACGTCAATTTGTCTCCGGTTCCTTGGAGCGCCCTCTCGCCCAAAAATACCACATTCTGGCCTTGATCGATTCTGGGCCTTCGCCGACTCCGACCCACGTATCGTCAGTGCTTACCCGGGAGGATCTTGGCATGGTGCGTGCGATTCTCTGTCTTTCATCTCCCCATACTCAGTCTTGACGTCTGCTTTGCCTTCTCGACATCTTTGTAAGCTGTGAAGCTTGTGCGTGTTGGCAGCATCGGCGCAACCCGCAAGTGCGGCATGTCCCAGTCACCACACGCGCGTTCCCTAGAGACTGGCGTCCATACCCCCCCCCATTTGGCCTCGTCCTCGCACCCTGCCAGACATCCCCATCTGTCAACATGCATAACCCGGGGGACGGACCTCGCGGGCACCGATACAAGCCTCCATGTCCACGTACGCAACTCGCTTGAAACGACCCACGGCCCCACGTACCGCCTTTACTACGCACCGTACGAGTGGATGGAGCCTACACACAGGGTTGAGAGGGCAAAGAAATGCCCATGCACAGGGCTCACCCCCATCCTTCGGCTCGACGCTTTTTCCCACCGCACGTGTGTTTTAATCATGGCGCCGTTGCGACGTTGTCCACTTCGCAACCCGATCAGGGCCCGTCGTCAATCGCCACCTGGCTCAAAGCCAAAGGCTGATAACGACCTCGAACGTGAAACAGGAGCCGCCCCTTCTTTTGCTTCCTGTCGTCTGAGGTTGGATTTACTCTCACGCAAGGGTTCTCCGATCGGTTCGTCGATGTGACACGCACGATGGAAAGTGCTGGCCCATGGGAACGTGATCCTTTGGCTGCGTATTCACCAAGTCTGCAGCAAATATAGCGCTTTTATTACTGGGCCCGACGAGCCTAATCAATATCCCATCGAGCGATGCACACAGCATACGAGACTAGTTAATGATACATATTTGACAGTTTTTCTAGCGTAAATCAGCGTAAATCACCCTGAACGTGGGCGGTTGTCAACAAATGGTCCACATACATACGATCTCGGGAGGGATGACTTGGTGAACAAGGGGGAAAGGGGCAACCACGGAGAATGCCGAAGACCCAAATTTGGGTAATCGTCTAATCCTCCAGTTTGCGTTTCTTTTTTTGTGGGTGACCGGGGTCGGCCTGCCGTTGACGCGTTTTCCCTGCTGTATTTTTTTTTTTCCAAAACATGCGAAAATCATTGTTTGTTGCGAGTACGTACCAGTACGATCAACGGTGCCACGTCGCCCTGCATGAGCTGTAACTGCCGAACTCTTGGGTGCGTTGACCGGATCCTTTGGGTGAGCTTCAGGGGGTGCTGACGTGGCTGCATCGCCTGCGCCCGAAGGAGGCACTTTCGCTAAAGTGTTGGCGGCGGCAGGTGTCGCGCCAGCTGTCATGGTCGGAAGCCCGACCTCAGTCCCGCGGTCACGAAGGCCAGCCGCTCGGATCCGCTCGGAGCGCCGAGTGGCACGCTCCTGAACAGGTTCCCTCTGGGCACTTGCCAGCCCCTGACCTGATTCATTCGCCGTCGCCCTCTGATTGCACGCTGCAGGTCCTGTGGGACTCACTGGAAGGCGTTTAGGTCTCAGGCGGGTCGGTGAGCGTTTTGTGGGGCTGCATTGATCCGATCCTTGAGGATCGTTCCGGCACCCCGCCATGGGTTCGCTCGGTTTAGGCTTGACCCCATCATCGGATCGTGGAGGTGTGGCCCTGGCTGTGGACGAGACGGCGGGGATGATCGGGGGCAACCCAAGACTGGACGGCCGTATGGGACGGAAGTTCGCATGCGCAGAATTCGCTTTAGACGGCGCAGGCACCACTTCCAGGGCATTCCCATCGGGAGATGGTTGTGCGGCACTCGTCTTCGTTTGACGCGTGTCGGGGACAGGACTGCCTGCCGCTTGCTTATCTTTCACCCGAGAAGGGTTTCTTGCCTTGTTCTCTCTCCCGCTCGGACTACTTGTCTGAGCTTGCTCGGCTGACTCTAGCGCACGTTTCGTTGGCTTCACTTGACGGCCCGAACTCGTTACCACCGGTTCCACGGTGGAGCGCATCTCCACATTACGGATTGGAAGGGCTATCAGGAAATCATCAATCCCCACAGTGATCACGAAAGTTGCCTACTCACGTTCTCTGACCTGTGAACACGTTTCAACGTAAAAAGGCAAGTCTTGACTCATCTTGAAATCTGTCATAAAACCATCAAAACCGGCCGTTCCCGAGATTACATCTGAGAGACAGACCAAACCCGAATGCAAAATCCTCCACGCCCAGGGTACTTCTGCCGCAAATGCGCATGTTCTCAAGCGCGAACTCGACGAGCCGATCGATCAACTGAACGTGGCCATCGTAGAAATTGTTCAACACTATCGTCAACAGCTGGAGAGAGACTCTATCAGCATCTAGGGTAAGAAAACCGGCAATTTCAGACAAACAGCTGGAACGTCGCTGTCAACGACTTGTGTGCGATAACGAGATCGAAAATAATCCTTGGCCCAACGCTCGATATCAACGAAATTTTCGATCAACTGCGGACCAAGTTTCCGTGAACGGTCAGTGCAGCCGGGCTGGTCGCGATTGACGAGCAGCTGGAGTGCACCCAGAATGAATTGGGACGGTTCATCAATCTAGGACAGTTTAGACGATGTGAGTGCAAAACGTTCATGTACACACTGAAACTTCGAGTCTTCGACCTAGTGGCAACGACACCTGGCGGTCCGCGTAATCTCGCAGGACTGGTGTATTATGTGCGACCCATGCGTTGACAGACTACGATCCAAGCGGGTTTGAACCAGTCCCGTAGATTGAACATAGACAAAGAAACTCACGTCGTCCATGCCCAGAAAGTCGAATTGGAGACTTTCAGTTCCGACCCAGCCACTGGCAGGCACGGTACCATCGCCTGTGCAAGCTTTCCATTTCCCTTTCTGTGCTGCAGAGAACCGTGGCAGAGCATCGTCCAAACTACTATTTTCTTCTACTGAGCGCAAAACGCCTTGTTCGTCGTCCCAAAGTGGTCGGGGTGGGGAAACGT
>JBBPKO010000375.1:0-25968 GCA_038089295.1 Xerocomus amazonicus
TTCACGCTCAGCCGCATTTCAGACAGGATTCTATTTCAAGGCAACCTAGACTTGTCTGTTTATTCGCGAGCCGAGCTTCGAGGTTCCGATCACCGTCCAGGTATTTTTGCCTTGAGTTACTGTCCGTCACACCCCTGAACTGTTCCCGTTAGTTTTTGCCCTGTTTCGAACCGAAGTGCGGATTATCGATAGTACAAAGCGCGCTGCACTTGCTTGTCTGCTACTGGAGACTACGTTGGCCGCTACTCCCGGTGAGGTACTGGAAGAGAAAATTGCGGCGCTCGTATTGCCGTCCGATAAAGGCGACCGTAAGGCTTTACGGTTTGAGCCAGACCGTCACTGAACTTCGGTATAACAGTGCCTGCCCCGAGCTCGGATGATTCGCAGTGGTGGGGTAAACTTGGTCAGTTGTCAATTTGAAAGCCGATGACCAACGGATTGGCTGATACACCTGCAGAAATTAACAAGGGCAGCTTGGTGATCCCGCCTTCATTGCTGGAGGTGGCCACGGCAAATCCCTTTGATTCACCAGGGGATTCACCCTTATCATCGTGCCCGTCATCAGACGAGGAACTCTATTCGCATGCGGCCGACCTTCCCATCCCAATCACCCCTGAGAAAGTAACAAGTAAAAGCATGCATACCTCTGGGTCTGTTAAATAGCGCGATGGAAGTTGTTCTTAGCATACGTAAAAAGATGGATATTGAATATGAACAGCGAACAAGCATTCGGGATATGCAGAGAATACCGTCAAGACGACTAGATGAGACGACTAGATGAGACCTTGTTTTTTCAAGTCCTCGTATGTCTTCTTGTTGTATACATTACCTTCGTCATCTTCGAGTTCTTCCATCGTCTCCTGTTCAAATATTTCATGTCTTCCCTCCCGTTTAAGCTTCTCTGCAACTAGGGGCGAGCAGATTTAATTTTGGGGGGCTGAGCTGAACAAAAGAGAAACTCACGTGAAAGCGCATCTTCTATGCGGGTAATTTCATGAAAATGCTTCGTGTTTGGTAAACCTAAGGCACGCATACCGAAAGCATGCCGGGATTCCTAAAAATAATGATCAGGCTGCTTCAACGGAATTGACCATGGGCAAGTACCTGGAAGTGTCGGTCAAAGTTTTTCCTATCGAGAACAAAACATAAGCAATTATGAGCTAACCGGAAGGCCCTCATATACTCATACCTTCCCATGTATACATGGTCAGAACATATCTCGCATCGATACTCGACACCGAGGCCATGCAGCTTATACAACCAGTATGGGATCGGTTTTCCATCCCAACCGAGTGGAAGTTTGAGAGGATTGTAAATTCTCTCCTCCTCTTCCTCCTCCTCTCCAGGGACGTCTCCACTGTTCTTGGGAGTGACGGGAGGTTTTGATTGTTCAAGTAGTTCCTGTTCGCGCTCACGGGCAGTCAGAGAGAAGCGACGCTCTACATTTGATTTCGTTTCATTGATTGTAACGGCAAGCATGGCAAGTAAAGAGGTCGAGAGGCTCGTTAGAAGTGCAATATCTTGTAATCTAGACTGCTGACTCGCATCATTGGAAGATGCTGAAGACAAATGAACGCCATTTGGATTTTGGGGTGGCTCGCTGGAAGCAGCTTGTTTAGCAGTCGCTTTGACATGTTTCTTCGAAGTCAAGTGTGCGTCATAAACAGTTTGCTTGGAGTAATTTTTTTGACCTATGATCGACGAAATAAATATGCGAACGACGCCAACTAAGACACAACTCACATGCGGAGCACCATATTCCTCCCGCCTCCTCCGAGGGAGGTACACGCTTATTATTTTGGTCTTCCCACTCGGCATCGAATTCGCCTGCCCCCCATTTCTTTAGAAATTCGGCCTCGTACTCCCGGTGTTTCGAGTCCACGTCTATTAACGGCTGTGTCCGCTTGAGAAAGGATAACAGGTAATCGTGCAAGTTCTGAATATAACTAGGAGGATCTGAATACGGCAGAAGCATCCGGTAACAAGAATGCACTTACACCTCATACTCTTTGGAATTCCGCGTTTGTTTGGGGAGTTCCTTGTGCACTGTGCCATCCTGAGCTGCCAGTAGAACGTCCAGATACTGCAAGTAAGGCAACCTTTTCGTGATATTTCTTAAATTGTTGTAGGCAGTGTGGTTTGCATACAAGTCGAGGTATCTGCCGTAAGCTTCTTCACCAGAGAACTTAAGGGATACAGCTGGGCGGGTGATGAACGCAGCGCGATGAGTAGCTAAACAATTGAAGACGCACGATCCTCCTCTTCAAACTCTTCGTCTATGCCATCTTGGTTCCCCTCCTCGAGCAGAGCAGCGAGCTCCAATTCGAAGGCGTCTGCTGCGACATCAGGATACTTATTGTAGTGGTCCTGAATCTTCACCAACCGCGCGTAGAACTCGGAGAGATCACCTGGCTGAGTGGGCGCGGTCAGCGCGTCGATCTCGGCGTTGCGGGCATCCTCGTCATCATACTGGGTTTTGAGTGAGGACACGCGAGAAGAAATGCGGTCCAACACCTGGGCTGCCTTGTGTTCTGTCTGCAGTCTGACCTCGTGAACAAGCTGGTTTCGAGACAACAATGAATAAAGGGCTATTTCGTAGCGCTCAATTTCTTCATGGGCTTGTCGCTGCGTCTCAATGATGGAGTCCATCGAGGTTAAGTTGCATTGAAACTCCGCCGTATTTGGTCTTCTGTTACTTGTAACTAACCTTCACACAAAAAGTCATTGAAAATGTCTGGCATCAATCCTGGGGACGAGGTAGACTTATTTTTGAGAAAGTATGCGCAAAATGTTGACTTGTCTGCACCAGAAACTCATATTTGAGTCGTCGGAAGCCGTCTCGGTCGTATCCACATTCGACGACCTTAATTTAAAGGAAGACCTTCTCAGAGGAATATACGCTTACAGTCTGTCTCTGTCTTTCCGCCACGTCTTGTCTTCATATCTAATCCTCCCCCTCAGATTTTGAAAAGCCTTCCGCCATCCAGCAACGCGCCATACTACCAATCATTCAAGGACGTGACGTGATCGCGCAAGCACAATCGGGTACAGGTAAAACCGCGACCTTTTCGATCTCCATCCTCCAATCCATCGACGTCTCTGTGCGCGAAACCCAAGCACTTGTCCTCTCGCCGACACGAGAACTTGCTACTCAAATTCAATCCGTTGTACTCGCCCTGGGCGACTATATGAACGTCCAGTGTCATGCATGCATTGGAGGGACGTCCATTGGCGAGGACATCCGAAAGCTGGAATACGGGCAACATGTAGTGTCAGGAACTCCGGGACGTGTTTTCGATATGATTCGCCGAAGAGCCCTTCGGACACGAAACATCAAGATGCTTGTCCTTGATGAAGCAGATGAACTGTTAAATAAAGGTTTCAAAGATCAGATTTACGACGTCTACCGTTATCTTCCTCCAGCAACTCAGGTCGTGTTGTTGAGCGCTACGCTTCCATACGATGTGCTGGAGATGACCACCAAATTCATGACGGACCCCATCCGAATCCTCGTGAAACGTGATGAATTGACTCTTGAGGGGATTAAGCAGTTCTTCGTAGCGGTTGAAAAGGAGGACTGGAAGTTCGACACGTTATGTGACTTGTATGACACACTCACAATCACCCAAGCTGTGATTTTCTGCAATACGCGACGAAAGGTTCGAGTCCGTGATCCAGGCCCCGCCGACGTGATTTGACACTTTCACAGGTCGACTGGCTGACAGAGAAGATGAGAGCCGCTAATTTCACTGTATCCTCAATGCATGGGGAGATGGTGCAGAAAGAGCGAGATGCTATTATGACAGAGTTCCGCGGCGGAACATCGTAAGCAATGACCTCCCGTGCTTGGGAAAGTCTTGACGAAGTCTGTTGTAGGCGTGTGCTTATCACTACCGACGTATGGGCCCGGGGAATCGATGTTCAGCAGGTCTCACTTGTCATAAACTATGACCTTCCAGCGTATTCATTTCCCCCCTTTGACCTTGCGCGTTTTTGACTGTGCCCCACAGGAACCGTGAAAACTACATACATCGGATTGGTCGTTCGGGGCGATTTGGCAGAAAAGGTGTTGCTATTAATGTGTGTTGCTCTTTTTCCCACTCGTGAACCTCTCACGTAGAACTTTATTTAGTTTGTAACAGTTGACGACGTACGCATCCTTCGCGACATCGGTAAGCACAGCTCTCTTGTTTGCTGATTATCGTGGTCATGCCTCCCCTGCAGAACAGTTTTACAGCACCCAGATAGTAAGTCGGATGTCCCTATGATGAATCATCCTGAATACGTGTTCCAGGATGAAATGCCGGTCAATGCTGCGGAGCTCATCTAGACGTTGGCTCTTGCGTTCTAGGGTCATCTGAGGACTCCAGATTGGCCCTTGGCTTTTGTTTTGTGTTTTCCGTATTGTTCCATCTGTCTGGTATTGGTAGCCCTTTATAGTCCCATGTTCGTTAACCCTGTCAAATACCGCCTTTCTGTGCTTTGGAAATCATTAAGAGTGTATTGTCATACCGGATGACAAGTATCAGTACGAATAAATCTGCTTGTTGGACGCTTGGACAGCTCTCTTTCATGATTCCATGCTTCGCGTTGCAACCCCAACACCCTCATACTGTTCAAGACAAGGCATTGCAAGCTTACCCAGTAACCCCCCCATGTTGAACATGGAATGTGGAGCCAGCATCGGATGTAATATAAATTTACGGAGATATGAACGCTGCCAAGTGGAAACCCCGTAGAACCGGACCGCCGTTCGGAACTGACTGGAACTGACTAATGGTCGTGTACAAAGGAAAAGAATCAAATATCATCTAGGGGTAATCCTCGCTACCTTCAGACCTTGTTTCGCATCGTCGCGCATAGAAGCGGGTCATGAGAACCGGACGGTGAGGGCATGCGATGAGCGGGTCGGTAAACGCGTTGGAAATGGTGTCCTTTGTAAGCCCGAGGGGGGGCTGCGTACAGCGGAGACCACGACTGAATAACCGCCAGGCCATCCTGACAGCCCTGCGCTAGGTCGTATCGCTCGGCTGAACATTCCGGGACAAACGGGAATTCAGAGTAAAAGATATTCCCAAGTTCCTGGGCAAATCTAGCCTCGGTGAGATACTCACATGGTGTCGATCTAGACGCAAAAGGTCGCGACCTATACATTTCGGCGACTCAGTTGGACGGGTCCACTGGACGACGGAAACAAGCTATTGTGTCCGATCTGATGTCAAATAATTCGACCTTGACGACATTCTTACCTCAAGGGCCAAATCTCTGAGAGAAAGCTACTGGCTCGTTGGCCCTGGCTATCTGTCTCGCGTTCCTATTGCACGGCAGTACTGCATATCCATGCGAATGTCCCTTGACAACGTGAAATTGGAACTACCGTAGTACGTACGTGGTTGCTCTGGCACGAGAGACGAGACGGAGGCGCAGCTGGTCGCAATGACTGTTGGGCTGAAACGGCGATGAGGATCTGCAGGGATCTACGGTCATCTCCGCATGGGATTGTATCAGTAAGATTATGCTGAAATGTAGAAGGGATCCGTAGGAGACTGCATGGCTGAAACGTGCTCGCAATGCAGCGAACTTGGTGAACTTGAAGTGGTCCTTCGCGGCGGTACCAGCTTTGAGTGATGACCGTAGTTATTTATTAAGGTTGTCCCTGGGAAGTTAATACCCGATTTTTAGTGTAGCAATCGCTTAGTACCACGTGTCGCTATTCACAAAGATCCACCTCAGCTCCCACAAAAAGGGAAAGAAATATATACGGAGAGGCACCGTCAAGGGTATTGTTTCGGTCCCTTCACATGCTCAAATATTTCCGCCTGGCCGGTGAGATCATCAGCTGGGAATATCGGTCAAAGGGTGACGGGTGGTGATACCTGTTTCAGCGTTTGCAGAAGGAGCTGCCGCGCACATGGTATCAACGGGACCCTCTTCGTGGATGCGTTATGGAAGTGTTGTCTTCTGACGAGTTTCGACTTGAATGTTTCCGCCAACATTATTATCCCATGGGCGCCAGTTGCCACCATTCGGATTCGCTCTAGGTGGTGCGTTATTCTGAATTGGTCTTCGTATTGCCGGAGGACGCATGGGGTGAATAAACAGTCTTGCCTGGACTTATCCCCATGCTGAACATGTAGACGATCTCGTGTAAACACTGAAAGAACCGTCTCCAGGTATAAAAACGACTGGCATCCTGCCGTCCCACTCAGCGATCAGCAATGTGTTACTGGAGAAGGTGTGTGGTACATTCAACCTGCGCTGCCATCTCTTACACCCCCCTCTCACTACAAAGAGTGCGCAACACCTACAGAGTGTAAGTCCGCGGAACTTTTATTTCTTGGTTTTGAAAACAAACGTTGAGAAACGTTATCACAAGGTGTGGACACGTTGTAAACCTAGTAAGCCTTACTATCTGTTCTGTTTCATTCTACTCATGACTTCAAACAGCCCGACGAAGAAGTGGGTCAACTATTGCACAGTAGAGACGCGACTGAACCTCTCCAGATTAAATGCGATCTCCGGAACTGCAAGTTTAGTCCTAGACACTCCCAAGGCTGTGTCCCCCCACAGTGTACCAAAACGTGTTGGCAGTAGTACGTGCTTTTTCAACTATTTGCACTTATGGTTTTCTGAACTCACTGCAACCAAGCCACCAATACCCACAGCAGTATGGTATGCCATTGCACATTTCAGACCCTTTGGATGACCAATTTTTAATTCAGCGCCACAAATAGACAAAAAGTGTCCGAAGTGTAGCGGGTTGGGTTGATTCTCCAGATCCTGTTACGTGGGATAACTGGCTACTCTCTAGAACTAGAATGATGGGTGTTGCATGCGCTTAGAATCTTTTCTTAGAATGCTGTGAATCAATCGCAGACAACAGAGATGCCTAATGATCATGGTAGGCGTGGTATGGTGTTCGTTGAGTGCCTACGATGTGCGAGTGGGTGAAACAAGGTAATCTGTTCAGGTTAGTCATCTCCAATGTTGTGTTTTTTCTTGAGTTGTGCGAGCTCTTCTTCTCTCCGCGCCAAATCAGCCTTGGCTGCAGCAGCATCCTGCTTAGCAGGCATGTGGTAGAGAACGACAATATACCGTTCTTGTAGATGGAACCCATTTAAGTGGTCAAGTGCATTCTTGGCCTGCAGAGGCATGTCGGAGAATATCATACGATGAACAAACTGGTCGCTCACATCCATCACATCATCAAATACAACAAAAGCTGTGCCCTTTGTTTTTGGTTCGTTTCCAATGCGAATCTGTCTGATGCTCCCGTAGCGACCAAAGAGGTCATATAGGTCCTCTCCAGTGATCTGGTAATTGAGGTTCTTGACAAAGAGAATACGGTTGGCACCGGGAGGAAGTTTTGACTGGGTATTCTAGTTGAGACGAATAACAAAGTGGAGGAGAATGCACGCACTGTCGGACGGGGAGCAGCCATCGTCTACGGTTGCAGGTGATGGTTGAGAGTTAGTCTGTTTACGTCATCACTGGCTTTATTTAGTGTTATGGACACCCGTCTATCAGCTCTTTATGTGAACTACCGTTGTACCAGATCGATCTGGAGCGATGGCTACTATATCTCGGTAAAACGTCCTATAGGCTACTTGGTTCTTGTTTCATGTCTAGGTTTCTACAGTTCTCGCAGTGCTCGAACCTTTTGCGTTGCATGAACGGTCTGGGTACGCATATACAGCTCATTGCCAATGCGCGCGCGCAAAGCGATCAACGGTTGTGCATCCGTTTGTCCCGCTTACGCACACCACGGTGCCTGTGTTTGTATCTTGAGCATCGCGTACAATGCACTTGACGTCCTCTGGGCGAGGACACGGACAATCCGAGGGTCGAACAACGCAGACGAGACTATCTGGACACAAATATGACGAGCATGGGACTGTACAGCCGTACTGTAAACGCGACATCGAATGGGCCAGTTATCTGTACAGTACCTGCTTGAGCGTGAGCAATCCATTGCTGGCCTGACTGCGGAGCTTCTTGTTGCCTTTGTTGTTCGCCTTGGTTCCGAAACATTTGGTCGAAGAATCCAAATTGTGCCGTTGCAAAAGACGATAGTAAGGCAAGTAAGGCTGTACTAGTCATGGGCGATCTCATCTTGACGTGGCGGCCCGGGGTTTCGTCGACGTCGCGAACAAAGGTGTATTTGTTTGAGAGGCGAGCCTTTCCAGCTATATCCCATTACATAACCATTGCACCAATAAATTGTCCCATAGCTCGACACATCCTGGTGTATATACTGTAGGCTACGGTAACCAACTAAACATAACATTATGACCTCGTAGAGACGGTACAAATCAATTAACAACATGTGATAACATGGTCATGATCCATGGGTTCGTCAAAAACAGCGCGACAACATTTGCATAAGCAGCACGAGCATCTTCGTGAATGACTCCTGGATATCTTCTCAATGTGGGACTCGCCCACGTGAGCGAACCGTGGACCATCGGGTATCGGGAACCAATAATTATCGCATGGCCTGGCGTGCTGACAAAGGTGTTCGTTCGGGGCGAGCATGCTTTTTCATCTGCGGAGAGGTGCCGAGATACGATGTGTCCGAAGCATCGAGTCCGGAAGAGAGGCGTTTCTTCGAACATTGTTTCTTCGCCTTTCTTCTGAGTGGTACATTCTCCTTGTCCTCGTCAGGTTTATCGACCCCAACAGTGTCATCACATGGTACAGACACCCTTGCAAGGGAACTCCAGCACTGTTCACCATCTCGGTGGATGTCAAAACCTGGATAGTGTCTAGACTGCGGGTCAGTTGATGATTCGATGGTTGGCTTGGGATAAAGTTCGCGGGAAGGGGAACAGCGGCGCGACGACAAAGGGGACGGGGTTGCTTGGTGATTTCGAGCAAGCCTAATACAGCGATTAGATTGACTGTACAGGAATGACTAGAAAGACATACCCATTTCCAAGTCGCGACGGTCTAGTTGGAGTAACAGCAAGCATGCTGGAGGGCATGGATGACGTAGGATGAGAGGAAACGATGTTCGAGGTGAATATGCCTTCTGCATCCAAGACACGACGCTTAGCAGGATTCAAGGGGATGGACCGCGAGGGGGACAAAGGACGTTTGTGCTTTCGTGGGGTCTTGTTTCCGGTGATGAATCCGGATATGAGAAACTGTTCCAATGGAAGGTCATGCAGTGGCATACGAGTTTGTGTTTCCATGATAGTCAACGAACGGTCAAAGCAAGTGCAGGATGAAGATAGCGATCAGCGGGCCGCCGACATCGAAGGTGAACGTGTGAGACAAAAGAAAACTGCTCGTGCAAGTATAATAATGACAAATAATACGTCACAACCATGTGACATGTCACGTCACGACACTACTGGCATAACCACGTCAAAGGAACCAGTCCCAGTTAGGTTGGGTCGACCCATCACGATGTTGCCCGATGGCGTCGAAAGATCATCAAAGTCACCAAATAACGTGGCTTCAGATAAGAAAGCGGCCGTTGTTTCATATGACGCCTTGAGCAATGGCGACGGATTCGCCGAGAGACCCTTTCGATTGAAGGGTTTGTATCCACCGTCAAACGTCTATCACACATTATCTTAGTATTAGTATATAGCCCACCTCAGAGCCTACGACTGTGTGCTTACCATGTAGTCGGCAACCAACTCTAGATGCCTTATGTTGACATCTATCTTGTAGGCATTGAACACCCCACCGATCTCACGTAGGATCGCGGCGCGTGCCATCTCCACGCCATAGGTCTTCAGAATAGAATAAATATCGTTGGAGTAGATGGTGTCGTAATCAATAATACTGTTCTCATCCCCACCTGCAAATTGCCAGATACCACGGAAATTGGACCCGTTGGTAGTGAGCTGCCACATTTATGGTTGTTGTTAGAGTACTTCCTAGCAACAGCGAGAAGACATACTTGGGCGGCCCCATGCTCTCTTGCGAGCTTAAAGCAATCCACAATACCGGAAATCTCACGGATTACAGTTTTGCGACATGTGCGTTCTACAACCCCGACCAGTAGAAGTTTGGGAAAATCGGCAGGGAACTAGATCATTCGTTTAACGACCATATGCGAAAAAGCTGACGAACACCCACCTCAAGTTTGAATGAACATGTCGACCTCGAAAATTCGAAGTTCGAAGCTTGACGGAAGGCGTCAACGAACTTGTTCGCTACAACATGTACCTGTTCATCAAGTGAAACAGGACCTGACGTTTTATTGTTCTCTTCAACAGCTGTCTCGTCTTCTCTTTCAGAGGCATACATAGCCTCTATTGCAGCGTCATCAAAATCATCGGCATTCTCTTCATCGTCGGACTCATACGAAGCTTGTTCTCTCCTTTGGTGAGCTCGTTTCGCATCATCGGGATCATCTCCACTCTCTGCCCCTCCTACTTTCTCAACGGGCCTTTCCTCTTCATCGGCATCTGCGTCATCTTCCCCTACAATCCGTTCCTTGCTCGCTCCGCCTTTCCCGAGCTGACTTATCTGGCTCCTAAGATCAGTATCTAGCCTTTTCATTTCCAGTTGTATCTCGCGCTTCAATGTCAACGGAAAGCGAGTTCCGAACACTGCGAGAATCTCAGCCGCACTGACATCATATTCTTCGACATATTCGTTTTCTGGGTAGAAGTAGAGGTCGACTAAGAATTCGGTTCGACGCGCGTCACCTCGAACAGTCAGATGCTCCTTGACAGTGACCTTGTCAATGATTTGTGAAAGGACAAGCTTGCTAGCTCTCTTGCAGAAAGTCGTAATATCTGCGTCCCAAACTCCAGGAATAATGTCGATGGTCATCGATGGCGTCTTTGGCTTCTGGGAGGCCGTCATCACTATTTCTCTCAGACGCGGAATCCCCAGGGTAACATTCGCGGCACCGTGACCTACCAAGTAGATTAGTGGGACCGCAGGTAATTGGGAATGTTTACTTGCCAGCGAAGTGGAATGTGTTCAAGGTCATTTGTGTCGAAGGTTCGCCAATGCTTTAGCTGAATGGTAAGTATATTTTAGTATTGACTAGAATACAACCCACCCTTGAGACGCTAATAGACCAACGGCTTCCCCTGGTTCAACAAGACTTCTCAAATACTTGACATTCATCAAGAGACGGAAGTAACGGGGTTTCATAGGGTGTCGTCTGCGTTTGATTGTGTGTCTCTCTTCTGGGGCCTTGGACTTGATGGTCGGAGGGTTTGTATTCAAAAAATCGCTAACGGACTCGGCAAACCTTTCTGAGGTACTTCCAAGGTAGCGGGAAGGACTAAACAATTCGAGGACAGGAGGTATCTCCTCGCGCGGAGATGGGGAGTATTTTTTGGGACGCGCCTTGGACTGCTTGAGAACTTTCTTCATGTACACCGTTGCATCCTCGTCGTTGATCGTACCAGCGATACTCTTCGGTTGATATAGGTTCAACAGAGTATTTTGATTTTGCGCCACAAACTCGAACTGGAAGAGGTACTTCTGTTTGGTGACATCCAAACCATCCCCACCATACAGGAACTGATAAACAGAAGAGTCACTACCACGAACGGTGTGGTCGTAATGAACACGGATGCCCTCCAAGTGCTTTATGAGGCATCGCTGCAAGTACCCTGAACGTGATGTCTTCACGGCCGTGTCGATAAGACCCTCCCGACCAGCCATGCAGTGAAAATAGAACTCTTGGGGCTTGATACCTGTGAGAAATCGACTCGCTACATAACCACCAGCAATTGCCCGTGTTTCGAATGACTTGAAGGACGGAAGCGTTTTACCACTAACCATGACAGGCACACGGCGGCCCTCTAGCTCTTGCTGGCCAAGAGCACAAGATATCTGTTGGGCATTAACCGCACTTCCTTTAGCACCGGACTGTGTCATTGCTTGCATGTGGTTGTGGGGGAACTTGCGCAGCAATTCGAAGGGTATGCAAGCATCAGCGATCGATTTTGTGAGTTTTGCAAGCTTGCTTTTGACAGTCACGTCGAGACCGGCCATTTTATTATCATCCCGGAGGACGTCTTCAAGGAGAGACGTAAGCGCAGAAGGAACTTCCTCTTTCTCTACTTTGGACAGGGAGGGGAAGTTTTCGATAGCACCTTCCGTTCCAAGATTAGCGTGCTTCTGTAGGATGTCGGTTCGCTTTCGGTCTCCGTCAGGAGTTAAAACTAGGTCATCCATACGACAGGTAAATGCCCGGTGCTGCAAGAATTTTGTAAACAAACGGCTGAGAATGCCAAGGAGTTGTCCCGCGACGATCGCTCCGTACAGTTCGTGCACAGAATGGACGAGCCCATAGTCTGTAGCACCAAAAGCTGATTTGTCGAGCACACCACGAAGTAATTCGCCATCCAAGATAACAATCTTGTCTTCAAGCGACCCTTTTCCCCAGAGGCTTCCAGGGACTTTGGAGGTGGATTCTAAATTCAGTCCATCAGCGTTGTGGGGTGCAATATTTAGGAGTACAGTAGAAAGCTAATCAATGTAAGTATCTACAACATATAATGTGGGAAGGACACACTATTTGCTTTCCCGTCCAAAGGGGCTTGGGTACCCATATGGCGGGCGGAAGGATCTTGAGACGGTCGGAGGCCAATTCACCGCTTTCTGGTCGGAGGGCGCCGTATAGAAGCTGAAAGTATTCATCCCTAGTGAAAAATGTGTCTTGACATGTCATCCACACACCGGCAACGACGTGATCCTGTATCAAACCTCGAAGAGGCTTTCCTGATGTGGGTACAAGGTACTGATTGTCTGTATTAGCAATAAATCTGGCTTCCGCTTGAGCCACTGGGTTTTCTGGAAATAGCATTAAAGGACAAGGAAAAAAAGGGACCAAAACAACATACGGGGAAAATGAATATTCATTTCTGTGAGAAAATGTTAGTGAACTGTGAGGGAATTGACCAAGAAACATTCACCATCACCGTCGAAATCGGCTTGAAAGATAAATTAACAACCGAAGCACGATGTGCGGGTCGTGGCAGACATACCGTTATAAGAATTACTGCACAGGCAGCTTCATTTGCAAGCTCGGATGAAAGGAAAAGGGAAAAACACAGACCAATTCGCGTAATGCATGCGGATCGTTTTCTCGCCTTCAAGAATGCGAGCCTTGTGGCACATCATGCTTGGCTTATGCAGTGTTGGCTGTCGGTTTAAGATCAAGATGTCACCATCTTGCAGATGACGATACACCTTCTTATTGATAGATGGAGTCCTGGTCGAGAGGCCATTGCGTCCACCGCTATTTGCATCTTGAGGGGTAAAGAGCATGTCGGCAATGGCCTGACGCTGTTCCTTAGTTGTTTTATCCTGGTATAACGTAGGGCTCAGACCACTTCAGGCATGATAAGGGGGAAAGTCACCAGTGATTGTAGACGTCCATCTTCAAACTCAACCATAGTGGCACCAGGATAGTTTCTTGGCCCATTTGTCACCCATTGCCGACATTGATGAACATTCAGCGAAGTGACAGGTTCCGGGTATGTCAACTTCCTGGCGAAAACGGGCGGGATACCAATCTCGTTTGGTTCAATATTAACATCAGGGGAAATGACCGATCGTGCGGCATAGTTGACACGTTTCCCCTGCATTATTTCACTCAGCTGGTATCGAGATATGTTTACCTCGTAAAACGGACCATCATATGTTTTCGGAATAGACCCTCCTTCTTTTCGAGACCTTGTTTTATGCCAGGAGGCGGAAGCTTTCCCTGGCGAAGAGGTTGTGGATTTTTGTTACTGTCGAGGAAGCTGTTAACGTCAACTTGAAGCTGTATCAAAGCCTCTAGGAGTGATCCCAACAGACGTCTGCGCGAAGCTAAATCTATACCCGGGATTTTCATGGACGCAGCAATCAGCTCGGCATTCAAATCGCGCAAACGGTACGACGTGTTGAGGACTCTGGCCAGGAGCTCATTCTGAGAATTTTCAAATAGTGTTTCCCCAATTTTTGACGGGGGTCGAAACCGTGTTGGCGGCACCAACAACATTTCCATGAAGAACATGTCCGGAGAGGTTAATGACAAACCATGACGCGAAAGAAGAGCAAAGGGACCATGCCGACCGAACAAAAGAGAACAGATAACAGGGCAATTCTCGAACAGGCGACGAAGGTGGGCACGACATTCCTCTGGGGCCATGACTCTTTCATTGCGACCGCGTGAAGTCTTGACTTTTCCGCTGGCTATCCTGGACAGTGGTTCCTTTTGAAGTTGGGGTGATGGTTCTACTTCCTCTTCTTCATCCGAATAAATCAACTCTCCTTCAGGTCCTGAGCCCGAAGGATCATCCCCTTCGTCGAGTAATTTATCGTCTGTGCTCGGATGATATCCTGTTGCAATTTGTTGTTCGGCATGGAGAACATCTGGGCGCCTCAGGCCAATTGCTTCATGACGAATTTTGTGTTTGGTAGTGAGATCATATTCTATAATTTTGGTGAAGCCCTCCTTGCGGAATGTATACGAGTATCTATTACACCATCATCATTAGATCAAAGGGAGAGCAGTACGAAACACTCACGCATGACAATTCTGGCATGTTTTCGAGATAGTTGTCTTTAAAAAATCCAATATAACCTCCTTTCTCGCTTGGTAGACAAGCTCATTCTTGTAGTGATCCCGTTTACTACTCGATGCACGAGAAAGGTGAATAGCAACATAGAGGCCAAGACGCTTCTCAAATTCTTCTTCAGTCTCGTCCTGACCATCTTCGGTGGTATCTCTACTCCGCGACTGGATTTGAATATCGTCTACGGCGAGTGCAGCCTCGAGGAGGCCGTGTTCCATCAATCGCAGCTTGGCGGCGTATCTACACACCTGAACTCGAAATAACACCTTGAGCCTGCGAAGATGATGCGAAAAAGAATAAATTCGCACCACCGGCCGAGAAGCCTTGAATCTGTGACAGAACAAACAAGTCCCACGGAGCACAGTCAACATGTTCGCCATGAACAACGGATGATAGACAGGAGAGGGCAGCTCGATGTGACCGTAATGCCCTGGACAAGTAAAATAGTTGAGATGACATGTCGCACAACTGGACAGCGACCATCAGCACAGGACAGACACACTAGGAGGTACTTACATGTCATGTCGATCGCTCGGTCCAAGGGCGGGATCGTACAGGCCGCCGACGTTGGGTCTGTTCAGATCATCGAGGAGGACCGGGTTTAGTATCTGTTTCACGGATATTCTACGGACGTCCTCCGCGGAGAGAAATGAAAATGATATGCTCGAGACCGTGGATGGTATGGAGACAGCGACGTTCATAACACTCTCAGTCATTTGCAAAGTCGGTAGACTTTTTTTTTTTTCCGGCTACAAGACACATCACGTGAGCCCCTGATGGTATGCCTCAACTCGATGTTCCGCTGCGTTTTACCGTACTCCTACTTTTCCCAGATTTGGCCTTTTGTGCTTCATTTACCAACTCTGCAATCAATCTATTATATGTCTCTGAGTCCTGTTGTAATGCATCACGCGTTTGAAGAAGATATGTCAGAAGCGAAGACGTGTTCGTTGTTTCCAAGCGTAAGTCCACCAGATGCTTCTCTAGCTTTGTCAACGGCAGCAAGTTGAGTTGATCTGCGAAATGGTTACAATGCGTGTATGGATGCAAACGATGACCAACCTGCGTCAAGCGCCAACAGATCATCTATTTTCTTTGCATCTAGTGCCGGTTTAGGGCCAAGACTTAGCTGCGTCATTGATGGCCCAAAACGCGTGGAGGGCTGAGGCGTATTCGAACGCGAACCCACACGGGAATTACTCCGGGACGGAGACGCGCTCCCCAACGGACCATTTACACCTGGCGGAGTAGAAAGGGGTCGGGTTGAGATATGAAGAGGCGGTAGGGGCCTAGCCGCTGCTTTGGGAAGTATTTCGTCCAAGTTGACAGGAAGCCCAAGGGCGATTAGATGTTGCTGTCGTATGCGAGATCGCACCCAATTGATTGGTTCCATGAGAGGGGGAGAATTCAACAACGATGAATACAGCTCGCGGCTGCGAGGCATGAGTGACATGAGAAAGCGATAGAAGCATCCTGCGTACCTCCGTAAAGTAGTTAGCATCTGACCAATGCCCTCGACTTGTCTGATGTCTTCGTCACTGGTCAAACTAGACAGCTCGTCCGGCCATACTGGACTAAGAATCTCCTCGACCCGCAGACTCAGGTCCTGGACAGACGGCGGTGGATTCAGACAGAGGGCCCTCCACCCCAGCTGGGACAATGCTGGCCCTTGCGTTTCGGTGCTGAACGATGTGTCTTCCTCGAAAGTGAAGTTAGCACCTGAGCATCCGACCTCACCAAAGTCCCCAAAATCTGCAAAGTCGTCATCCTGCACGACAGATGGCGTTTTGGATTCCAATGGAGTGTGGAAATCGTCGATATCATCGAGTTGGTCGTGAAATACGGCCGAAGAGGAAGAAGACAGTTGTGGAGGTAGAGACAACAGTGACGGTGCAGGTGCAGGTGCAGGTGCAGGTACACCCCACACCGACGAATCGAAGCTGAGATCATCATCCAAGGATTGCATCGCACCGGGTACTTCAAGCGAAGGAGACGTATATGTCTTGTGGTAAATAACGGCTGGGACTTTGACGAGCTTCACCTAGGCAACCTTGCCAAGTAGGATCATAGGATCATCTCCATCATGCTGCAGCACACCCACACCTTCTTATTCTCGCCACCTGAAAATATCTCACCTCTCACTTCTCGTCGTGTACACCTACGACGGCTTTACGATGTACTCCACCTCAGCATACAACGGGGTGATCTCCACCGGGCCCGTCGAGCCTGGGCAATTCTCGCAAGATGTAAGGAAATCGACTGGAGGGACGCCTGGATGCTCGCAGTCGGTCTTCTTGATCTCGCTGGACATTCTACCGAGAGTAACCAAGCAAAAATCGACTACCTCCGGACGATGATGCTGCACTCTCCTGAGAACGTTTGTGCGCGCTGGCAACGTAGGGGGTTCTCTACTCATCGGTTTATTGTGATAGAGAGAACGAATTCTCTGTGAGCTTGTCCACCTGTACGTCCTGGCTGGGAGACATAGAGAGGCTCTTGACGAGCTGGAATTGTTCGAACTCTAAATCCTTCCCTGAGAGTCCTTACTAACATATTCTTTCCATAGCTCTCTCCCATCTTTTCCCTACCGCGACAATGCCGTGCTTCATGTCTATGCAGGGATATGCTCTGTCTTTGCCTCTCAGCATAGTCTCGCAAACGGGGGTGAAGTAGGATCCATTGACAACAAGATGCTCGATCGTGCACTGATCTTTTTCGAACGTGCCAAGTCACTCGATCCGGAAAACACAGTCGTGGATTCATTGATAAGTATGGTAAGAATGTTGCTTTGAAGTATGCAATAGCTGAGCGTATGTCGCCAGACCCAAAACTTGTCCCAGGATTCAAGGGCTCACTCACAAACCCAACCATCCGATGACGAACTTGACTCCCCGATTGTAACTGAAACTTCTCGAGCCAAAAACCATGGGCTGGAATCTGAACCTATATACAGGTACCACTGATGCTATTCTGACATGTATATTTCAGGCATCTGAATCAGAGCCTAAATCGATAGTGGGCACTTCTTCATGATCGGATTCATCGATCAACATCGGTACCACACATGAACTGGGTGCAGATATTTGTTCGAAGGTTGATAATGGTAACTTTAACTTAGCTGGTGGGTGTGGCGTAACTTGCGACGATGAAGCTGCGTCATCCGTCGTGAGATCGCCATAATCATTACTTGTGGCTTGTGGCTCGGTGGAGGTCAGTAATGTTTCCGCCCTTGGAGGATCAATGGCGGTTTGCGAATTCGAAGCCAAAGAGTCCTGGTTGACCGCATCGGGACGGTCTCGTTGCTCGGAAGTGATTGGACGGATCTCTCCGCTGCCAAATGCCAGATTTAATGAATGGCGAATTGATCTTTCCTCTGCGCTTTCCTCTGCGGATGAGAGCGAGAGAGATTCAACAAAGGGCAGCGTCTGGACGAAAGGTGGACGACGAGGATGCAATAGAAGGTCAACTTGAAACTGAAGTTTATCGCGCGCCGCTAAGCTCTGTGAATGCTTCTCATACCGAAAAGCGGGCTTCGATTGTTGGCTCACGTACCTCGACGCGACATGAGTGAAGGAAAAGACTAGTGCCTCTGCTCATGACATACGGTATTCCTTGTACGCTTTCAAAACATACATCACGAACTTTTTTAAGCACTCTTCCATGGAAGCTAAGATCGGATGCAAGGCTCGAAGGCGCTATCGGGGTAAGTGACAATAGGATGGACAGAAGCACCCGGTTCGCAAGGGATCGTGTGGAGGGGACAAGCACCGAATGCATACATTGAGCCGTGACTGAAAAGACTATGAGAGCGGGAATACTCGCTAACACTCAGGCACTCACCATCTAATGCAGCAATCAATGTATCACATGTCCCGGTCGTCTCACCCAGTGCAAGGTGAGTTGTGGAGAGCATATTGTCTATTTCATACTCTTTTCGCCTCTTCTTGGCTGCTCTCGACTGCCTAACATCCCCTGAATTCGTCTCTGTACGCCCAGGACGGAGGTAAAGGGGGGATAAAATGAAAATAGTCGCTTTCATTAGACGGCTGATTCCGGTTGCGGCGCCAACGATAGGACAAAAGTAGAGCAGATGATAAGCACATTGGAGGAATGAACACTTCTGTGGCCTATCATTTAAGTGAGCGCTTGTAGAAATTACGGGAAGCATTAGACGTACTCGTCGAGATCTTTTTCAAGGTGGAATGAAATGATTGATATCAGCCTCGGCGAGTGCGGGGCGAGTAGACCCTGGGCACTGAAAAGTAGGACTCTGATGGATGCATGCGGAAGACGAGATCTCGAACTCACGTTTCGGCCAAGCAAGATAGTAACTGACAACCTAGCATCCAAATCCGCGGTACCACTGCAGATTCAGCAACCCTTGCGAATAAGTCAAAGTGAACTTGACCCTAATTAAGCCTGAGTACACTTATAATTTTTTTTTTCATGTGAGACCAACCTCATCGTCAAGAGTACTGTCAAATAGACACGAACAAAAGGCTGCGAGGTGACCTATCGGTAATCGAACAGGACGGTCGACGGGCGCCCTGTTGCGTTGATGAGGCGACGAGGAACAGTAACTACGATTTCGAGGTTACCTTAACAGCGCACGGATTGCATTGACCCCACATCTTAGTCTGTTTAAGTTGAGTGCGGCTGTCGCCAGAGGGTTATCGGCCGTCGTGGGAGCGTGCAGGACAGAATTGGGTGATTTGCCATTGGATAAATACCCTGTGACCTTGTAGCTTATTTGTGCACTCGTAGGGAATGTCGTGCGCAAAGCTAGCCAAGCGGACCAGGAAAATTGCAAGACCTCATCTAAACCATTTCGCCATAAACTTGTGGCCCCGACTTTTCCCCCAAGAAAATGAAGAACAGAGTAGAGGTTCACGGTGGAATCAAGAAGACCGCCCGTAGAGTGATCAGAACCGTTAAAATTTTGATAGCAGAGATAAAACAATCTCTGGCTGAGAGCTTTGTGAGAAGAAGGGTATAGCGGCACTAGTTGTACCAGCATTTGTATAGACGAGGCCTGATTAACAATAAGTATCACTCATATTGGAGCACATGAGGTCACCTTGATATCTCGATCGTTGTACTTTTCCGCGATGGTCAAAAGTGCCGAGCTCACTTTAGGTAGAATGGGAAGTACGACTTGTCTCTGAAACTCCGGGCTGTGTTGTGCAGCACAGAGAACCAAGCTCAAGTATCGCATAGAGACCCTCGTGATAGGAACAGGTTCAGGTTTCTGTGAACGAGTGATTAACGGATTGACGCCGTAAGTAATACTCAACAAACCGACAAGGATGGAAGAACGATTCCAACCCACGACTGAGCATTGTCAATGAGCAGCGGCCTGGACAAGAATGACATCCGGTACGCGATACATATTGCTGCCCAACGAGCAGCAGGATCTTTTGAGTGCATTAACGAAGTTACACGGATCACCCATTTCTGCAGATGCGGGGATGGCACGAGACAAGATGGCGAAAGATGGTCCAATATATAAGAAAGATGCGTGATGCTGGACGCGTCCGTCACGAGAAACTGGAGCAGAGCCTGGAGTTGATTAGGAACATCCATAGCGTTTCTGAAAGCAGAATATTTCTTCTTTCTTTGGTTTCCAACAAGTCAAAACAAACGCGCCGACTAAGTTATTTAAGTGTTACAACTTGACTCGATGCGACAATGCAACAGCTCGAGCCAATTGAACTTGATCCCGCGACTGAAGCTCAGCTTGTTCTTGCTACGTTCCAGGTTCGCGCTACGTTCTCGTTTCGGTCCTCGCTCATGTTTCACTGTTCCCCCAGGGGAAGTTTGATGTCAAGGATTTCGTTGGATCTGTTTCTGAGAGACTGATTGCTCAGTCCAAAGTATCGTATGCGCGTGCGTCTACACCTTATAACCCGCCACCACCTTGTGATATATCTCCTCAGCTTTTGACCCGAAGCCTTTCATTCGTACATTCGAAGTGGCCGTTGACCGTCTGATAGCGATCCGAAGGGATATACAGACAAAGACAGAGCAACTCGAGAAGAGTGTAAGGGTATCAGAACGGGAATACTCGAAGAAGATGGTTGAATTGAACAAAGGATTCGAAGTATGTAACACTTCATCATTTTCATTGAGTGGGCGATCGCACATCTATTAGGGCGCCGGTTCGTCGTTTTCCACGATGGAGAATAAATTAAATGAGGTCGGGCGTACAGCAATCCGGATAGGTGTGTTCTCGTGCTCTCTGGTATAGCTCACTTTGTTGACGCTGCATAGGTGAAAAGCTCGAGTCCGTGCACGTCGAACGACAGAGGGCACAAGCAGCTCACGATTTAATCGACTACTATAATCAATTCTCTCGCGGAGACACAACACGTCTCGACGCCCTCAAGAAGGAGGGTAAAGGGGGCCGACGAGAAGTAGCCATTATCCTCAGACGGTTAACAACCGTAGCCAAAGAGGTAGACCTCCCAATCGCGGATAAGGTGCGTTCGAAACGAAGGTTCTATCATTTTCTGATTTTTGGTTGCTTCGAAGACAAGAGAAACCATAGACAGGTATTGTGAGAAGTTCGAGAAGGATATGCTCTATCTTTTCGACAAGTGTTACCGCAAAGGCGATCCTAAGATGATGCATGTTTGTTTGATTCTAACTGGATAAAGATAAACTGTCTCATGCGCGTCCTGCAGCATTGTGCTCAAACACTTTTGGATTTCAACGGTGGCGCCTCCTGTGTGCAAGTATATGTTAATCAACATGATTTTTTCATGAACAAGGTACGGGAGGATGTGGATCACAGTGGTAATTTGTAAGTATCTTGCCCCATCTTTTTTGCGACGTCGGTAGCAATTATGTTACAGATGGAGCATGATTTCGGATCCTGACGAAAACACTCCTCGAGCCGAAGCAGGTTTAACCGAACTTTTCGGAGACATTAGAGCCACAGTGGCACAAGAATCCCAAATTGTGCAAGCAGTTTTCCCGAACCCCCCTCTCGTCATGCAGGTATTCCTCCAACGAGTCTTTGCTCAATCAGTCCGTCTTCCCACATACGTTATGACTATGTTGAACATTCTACATAGATTCAACAATATGTGGAACAGCTCCTGAATAAGGGGGGCTCCGTATCAGAGTTGGCATATCTACGGATACTACAACTCATTCACATCGAGACCTCTGGCCTAGTGGATGACCTGAAGAAACACGAACTTCCCTCTCTGACTCCCAGCCGGTCCTCTTCGCTTGAGCCAACGGAATTCCATAACTCACTTGCCAGTACTCCTTCTGCTGCCTATGGTGCTACTACAACGACTGTTTCCGCAATGCTCGAAATGGCGATGGAAGAACTATTCGTACCGTATACCGAAGGGTTGAAATATATCGACCACGAAAGTAAAAGCCTGACGGACCTTTATTCAAACCTTCTTAGTAATTTCACGCACTTCCACGTAAGTCCCGGTGCTGTCTTTTTGCCCTGCTACTGACTCTCGACCCCAGATGAAAACACAGAAAGAGAAGGGAAAAACAAACATGTTCGATCGTATGGTTGACAGGTTGGGAGCTGCAGCTTCCAACACATCGACAATGGCAACGCCGACTACTTCTGCACAAGCAGCGGCTGCTATCATGCGGTTTGGTAGTATGATGACCGACCGTGCACATGAAAGGACTTCTGAGGAACCAGTCCACGAAGAGGATGGCCTCCTTAGCATTGACGTGGCAGAGAAAATGCTGAAATGGCATGCTGAAGCTGTTGGACGATGTGTTGAACTGAGTGCGCAAAATGATGTGTTAGTGTATACCTTTTCACACCAATACCATGTTGACGCGTGCAATGATAGACCAAAAAACACCTTCACTTTGCTGAAGGCATTGGCTGAGGCAATTGCAACTTCTTATCTTGAAGTTGCAATTGAAACGTGAGCATAAATATCTATGTACAACTATGTTTACGGTTACCCTGTCATTTACAGCGCACACGCCCGCATCGATTTTGCCGATGTCAAGTCGGAACCAAACCTGCAAGCTTTGAGCATAGTCAATGGCGTTGACCTTATATGCCATCTCTGGCAACATTATGTCAATGTGGCCTTATTCCCCCTGGCGGCCGCCTCCGTGACGATTCGACGCGAGATGTCCGTCTTCAATAACCAAGCCGTCAGTCGTGTGGAAGGCGCAAGCAACAATCTACTGCAGCGACTCATTGATGGTGAGTTCGACGTAGATTTCACCCGTGTAGCTGTCCGTGATGCTTGTTAGCTCTCGTTTCTTGGTTGTCTCTGCAGCTCGGAAAACAAAAGAAGAACGACTTTAAGCCTCGAAACGACGATCAATCATTTGCCCGGGTGAACACTGAACCATGTGTTGCTTGTTGCGAGATTTTGGAAAAGGTTCGGGATGTGGTATTTCAAACTTTGAGCGGGAAGAACCGTGAAGTTTTTCTCACCGAGATCGGCACCTCGTTTCATGGGTTAGTAAAGTATCGACACTGGTCCCGCCTGCAACGCTAAATGATGAGATAGCCTCCTTTTGGACCACCTGCGCAAGTTTCCAGTCAGCGCAACAGGAGGGCTCATGCTCGCTAAGTGGGTCACTGACGAATTCCTCGTACCTGACTAAGAGCTGCCAACAGAGATCTTAAGTCATACCAAGACACGGTCTTGTCATTCAACGTCCCTTCTCTCGTCGAACGCTACGAGTTCATCCGACAATTAGGCAATGTCTTCCTTGTCCGGCCCGAAATCCTACGTTCCTATATCGCCGAAAATTACCTCGGCCGTATCGATCTGTCTCTTCTCAAACCGTATTTGGCACAACGAAGTGACTGGGTTCAGTTCGAAAGCCGTTTTAATGAGAACCTGGAAATGGAGGACACCACCGATGTTGCCACCAAGGGACTCATAGATCGCCTTAAAATGTCGCGTTTGAGCACGATGATGAAGGAGTTGGAGGGCCTGAAACTTGGGGATGGCATATCTGCGACGATTCCGAGCGGGGTCACTCAAAACTTTGCCATCGGTGGACGTGGTTAGGACACAGTCGTCACAGTTTAATGACTGTGGTGATAGGATACACACCAGACTACCCAAGCTTACTCTATTCCCCTCGGAAGATGGGAAGCCGTTTGGCTTTAAATGCTTCGAGAGCTTCCATACGGTCTTTGGTGGTAAGAAGGAGGTCGTACGATGCTCGTTCAAAGTCAAGACCTAGAAAGTCTTTGAGTTGTAGCGCAGGCGAGGATAATGACACTGTTTCACCAGACTCAAGAGAGAGATCAACTGCACGTGAGAGGGCCTGCTTCGCTGAACGAAGGGCCAGCGGTGCTGGGAAGAAACCAGTGGGCCCACCATGCACACAGATGTCCCTCAGAAACTCACCGTTCTTGGCAATATCTTCCGCAAGCTGTAACGCGCGATCGTACGCAGAGGTTGGCGGAGTGGAGACATAATCCACTACACCTGGAGCAACGTCAGAATGTGAGGATGAAAGGACAGTACCGAAGCGTCTCTCGCTCACCCCACTCAAGTGCCTCGGGGGCGGTCAGCATGCGTGCAGTGAATACGAGGTCTTTGGCCTTGGACAACCCTAGCAGCCGGACGGACCGCTGCGTACCACCTGCGCCAGGGATAATCCCAAGGCGTACTTCGGGCAGACCGATCTTGGTCACGTCATGGGCTACGATACTTCAACATCTGCCGGTGTCCATCGGTGTGAAGGTACATACCGGCGACGCGCAAGTCGCAAGCGAAGCTGAGTTCGAGACCTCCACCCAGTGCAGGACCGTCTATGGCAGCGATGGTTGGGATGGGCAGGGTTTCCAGTTCAGACAGGGCGGAACGGAGGTCGACGAGGAACCTGTCGACCTGCGCGAGGGTCATCTTGTGCCGCTCGACGAGGTCGGCGCCAGCGCAGAAAGAACCTGGTGTCGTGGAGCGTACTATGAGAACGCGGATGCTGGGTGCGGTTCGTGTGTGATGATATTTGTAGGACGAGGACGGACGCATACCTCTTGTCGAACTTCGCCTTGTCCAAGCATTCCTGCAACTCCTGGACAATATGAGAATGGGTGCCAGGGAACGGCTCCTGCACACGCACCCGCAGCAATCGCATAGAGATGGCATTCTTGTTCTGCGGTCTATTGAGGAATAGACACGCGATAGAGGTGTTTGATGGGACTAGCTGAAGAAACGCCTCGGCGGTGCTACTATTCGTTAAGAACGAGCGTTTGGCTGTCGCAAGTAGGCGGGCAGAAGAGCGAAGTGACCAGCGACGGAACATCCTCGATCTGGTGCAGGAGGAACGATTCAACAAAGCGAAAACGCTGACGATACATTGAAAGGCAGTATAAAACACCAATGTGCCTAACCACCCCAACACCAGTAAGTACACAAAAGACCGGCCAAGTCGTTCAGGTATCTAGCATTTCATGAATGAATGTAAGAGTCAAATAGATAATCATAATATGTTCTAAAAAATGACCATAGTGGTCGAAAAGATGAAGCTTTGCAAAAAGCTTACAGGGCTCGCCCAGAAGAGACAGGTGAATCCGCTGCTATTCCCGCATAAAAAGAATCAACGGAAAAGCGGGAGTCTGCGCTCTGTGCGGGCACTGTTAACGTCGATTTTGCGGATGGGCGCAAGGTATCAGGAAAGGCTACTTGGGCGTGCGCTGGAGTGGATTCTGGTTCCACTTCAGAAAAGTCACGTGGATTGGCTATACTACTGGGGTTTCCATGGGGAGTGACAGGAGGGTACCCAATTTCATAATCCTCTGGGGAGTAGATACGCTGGGCAGGGTAATTTTGAGCATACCCTACAGGATAAAATGAGGGATATCCATGGGTAGTCGGAGGTTGCGAAACGCTCGCGGCCTGGAAAGCCTGTGGGCGGAGATTGTGGGCGGGATCGGGATAGAACACGGGGGTGTGAGAAGTAAGAGCCATCGCGGGTGCACCGTAGTGGGTATGATCGGAGGAGGCGAAGTCGTCTATCTGGGTCACGGGGGGATCTATCGGTGGATCGGGGGACCTGTCAAGAAATTCCGTGTCATCTTCATAAGTTTTGGCACGACGTTTCGCGATGAAGAAAACGAGAGCGATGACAACGGCGATGCCGACGAGACCGACTACGGTGAACGTGCCTGCGACTGCGGCCGTATTAGCGAAGAAGCTAACATGTGGATCAGCAAATAAAATTGATCAGGGAGGGACCCGAATACCCGGAAGAAGACGAAGGGGCGGTAGTGGAAGAGGTGAGGGCAGGTGCCGCTGAGACGGAGGTGGGGAATAGAACGCTGGTCGCGGTAGCAGATGTAGTAGGAAGAACCGACGAGGATTGCTGTTCAACAGCGAGCGAGATTGATGTGGAGGATGAGGTAGAGGATGAGGAAGTGGTTGTAGAAGGGGCGGTCCTGATGGAATATGAG